>JAMKQA010009909.1:0-10251 GCA_024699735.1 Posidonia australis | reverse complement strand
TCCCCCTTTTTGATGATGACAAAATTAAAGTATAAAATTTGGAATTAAGATATGATGCAAGAAGGTTTTTCAGAAAAAGACTTAATTTTTACAAAATTATTCTTTTCCTCCCCCTGAATATCAGCTTCCATATCAATATCATGTATCATATGGATTGCCACTGTCGAGATTGGTGTAGCTGAAGCGGGTCCTACATATGCTGTATGGGTCGCACGTGAGCACTACAAATCCACCCTCATGCCTCCTGGTGTCAAAGCATGAGGACCAGCATACCCATGCAAGGGTACAGAGTGCAGTGGTATGAATGTAGGAGCCTATGTCTGATGTAGAGGAGAGCAATGAATAGCATGTTGTGCAGTGTGAGGTGCAGGATGTGGGAGCAACAGCTATTGCACATGCACGGCTCTAGGCAACAGGCTCAAAGGATATTGTGCTCCTACCAAATCGAAGGGTTGGCCACTAGGTGACAGAGTTGCATGCTATGCAAAGTACTATGTAAATGCAAGAGATAGGGATGGCGTTCCCATCGCTAGGTTTGTGAGGAGCTAGGGTGATGGTGAGGAGTGAGCCTACGGATCTAATGTGTGATGCACCAGAATCTCAAAGGTCGAAAGAAAAGGGACTGAAGCAGGATCTAAAGAAAGAGTCATGCCCTACAGCTTCTGTGCAAAAGCTATCAAATGTTGTGCTTGCATGGTAAAGGACCAGTTGATAGATGCACCAGAAGGCAAGGGTTTGGACGCCAAAGGAGGCACGAGAGTAGAAGAGGCAAAAAGGAGAGACCCGATGGGGGAGGGAGCCACAGTAAAGTGCATTCTTGAAATAGGAAAGCCCTGGGAATGGATGATAGGTGACACCTCTTGAGCCCGAAGGGTGGTCACCATGGAGAATTTGATGACAAGCTCCAAACTGACTATGGTCTACCATTGTCTCAAAGCAGGAGCCATGGAATCCTCATGCGCCTGAAAGTGGTGCGCATGGGAGGAGGAAGGAGCAACAGAAGTGATAGGAAGAGATGGAAGGGTCGAAGTCAAGATCCCCTCTAAAGTAGCAGGATGAGGCACGTTGGTTTGTTGGGCCATGGCAGACCGCGAGTGGGTACAAACGGTGCTACAACAAAAAGCAAAGGCATGAGCTTAAAGATGAGCTATGGTCGGAAGTGACACTACTCAGGAACAAGAAGGAAGACCATGGGAGGCTACCCGCGAGAAGGACACTCAAGCTCCTACCCGAGGACCTCGCACTACCTGCACAAATAAGCAAGAAGAACTGGTATCAAAACTTGAGACAAAGACACGATGCAAGTTATTGAGGTTGTGTGAATGGCACACAATGCAGATGAATGCTTTAGTATGTGCTCTCTCACAATGCATGTCCCGAGTGGGCCATTTGTTTGGGACTTACTCATGGGCATGGATTTTGCTCTGGCCAGAAAGTAAGGTCCCATCCTCTAATACTGCTGTGACCATGCCGGTGGAACCCTTGCACGGCTCTCCTCCTACTGGGTGCGTGGAAGCACATGAGGAGACCCGATATGGTCACGGCGAAGATGGTGAATCCGGAGGAAAAGACTTGACCTAGAAATACCAAGGAAAGATAAGAATGATAAGAAAAGGAGTCGCCACCTAATCTTTTAATGGAAAGACGAGGAAAACCAAAAACACAAGAAAACTGGGAAGCAAACAAGATGGAGAATGTATGTGTGTGCTCCGTGCCTAATGGATAATGCACAAATGAATGTGGGCCAGAGTTAGGGTAAGGATTCTGGTTACGCATGGGGAAGGGGTTAGGCATTCCCATGCGCCCGAGAAAACTCGGTCTTTCTAGGTTTTCCTATTGTCAATGGTCTATGGATGTATGCTTGCTTATTCTATATGCCCATGCTAAATATGACTGAAAACATGCCAAATCAAAGTGAAGAAATGAAATAAAGGAAAAGCTAATCCGCGGGTCAAATGTAGGCATGGAGAATGCCACTTTACTGTATTCCCTTAGGCGATGAGGAAAATCATGAAAATCGAGAAATTCTCGGAAAGCGTCTTGCAAATCAGCGAAAATTGGGATAAATCCGAGAAAATCAAAAAAGGGAAAATAATCCTCATTCCAGGACAATGTCGTCTTTGTGAAGCCTTTTAATGTATGCCCTCGGGCAATGGAAAGCCAAAACAAATCTAAAGGCGAAAACCGGGAGAAAGCCGAGAAACGACGAGAAAACCAAGCTCGGAACAAGCTAGAAAAGCGTGCGCAAAGCAAGGAAGGAAAGGCAAGAAAACTTGTGCGGAAAGATGTGAAAAAATGTGTAAAATGCATATGTGAGTGTAAATAGTGAGAATTCCAAGGACCTTTTGTGCAAAAAACCCAAATTCTGATTAAAACTGCTATTCTAAAGCCCAAATCATCAAAAATACATAGGAAAACACATTCTATGCAATTATGAAGAAATCTAGGGTCAAATGTGCAAATATGTGCAATCCTAGTCAATATGAAGTTTCCTAGGGATTAAAATGCAATTCCGCCACTAAAACATGCATTTAATGCAATTCAATGGAAATTCATAGTAAAATATGCAAGAAAAATGATTCAAGAAAATTTCAAAAAGTTTTAGGGGCAAAATAGTCATTTTACCTTAGAAAACAGGCATTTATAGTGAAATATGTGAAGTGTAGGGGTTAAAATGCAAATTGCCCAGCAGACAAAGCATCTAGAAAAGTTCCAGAAGAAATCAAGGGTTAAAATGTAATTTAACCAGGAAAAAAACGCTTCAGAGAAGTTTTCAATAAAATCCAGGGGTTTAAATGTAAATAGACCAAAGAATTGTGTATTCTGGAGAGTTCCAGAGGAATATAGGGGTCCAAATGCAATTTAACCAACAAAATGTGCATTCTAGAGAATTTCAGAAGAATATAGGGGCTTTCATGCAATTTTCACAGAAAAAAGTACACTCAGAAAGGTTTCACGGAAGTTTAAGGTCTTTTATGCAAAAAAGTTGAATTAAAATGCATTAAAAGAAATCCAGAGGGCTTTTGTTAAATTCTTAAACCTGGAAAACATTATTTTAAATGTTCAGGGGGCAAATTGCAATATTTTCAATGAAAACTTTATTCGAATGATTTATGGAAAATGAATGGAGGACTTATTTGTAATAAAAGGACCTATGTGTAATGAAAAAAGGATCTGAATGTAAAGAAAACATAGTTTCAGAACTTCAATTAAAATAAAAGTTTTAATTTATTTTTTTAAAAGAAAAAAAGAACGACGGCTGCAGACGACCGTCGGAGGGGGCATAAAAAGCCTTCCCGTGGTCTAATCAAAAGAACGACGGCCGCCGACGACGGAGCTCCACCGCCGACGACCGCTGGAGGGGGCATAAAAAGCCTTCCCGTGGTCTGATCTAAGATCAGACCTCACAGAAAGCAAGAAGGAGGTGAGAGGAAATGATCCATCGGAGTTGATCCAAGATCAATAGGTGGGAACGAGTCTCCCACCTACCTCGTCGTCGAGGAGCTTCGACGATGGCGTCGGGGAAGAAGGAGTTTCTCGAGGGCAACGGTGCGGCGATCCAGCGGTCGTGGCGGCCCTGGGGAGCGTCGGGGAGCTTCTTCCTTCCTCTAGGAGCTAAATGGAGGAGGATGGAGCGGAGGAGAGCTCCGACGGTCGTCGACGGCTTCTTCTCCAGTGAGCAACGTTGCTGCGATGATCGAAAGCTCGTGGCACAATTCCAAGGGGTTCGGAGTGCTTGAGGCATGTTGTGGAGTGTTTCTGGAGGCTCAGAGGGGCTCGTAGCTGCGGGAGGCGCCTTGTCCACCTCAGGCTGTGGCTATCTTCTCCAGCAACGGCGAAAATGGCTTCTCCGGCGATCTTCAGCGGAGCTATCTGGAGGCGATGGAGCGGCGCGCCAGGGAGCGGAGGAGCACGATGAAGACCAGGGGAGGAAGATAGGATGCTATTAAGGGCCAGGACCGTGCCCTGGGCCACCCTCCCACCTATATCGCTGGAAAATGGCGACGGCGAGCTCCGAGGAGCAATTCAGACCTCTGTATTGCTCAGAAACAATCTAGAAAGAGAGAGTGGAACCTAGGAAGCTACAAACAAAGCTAGAAGTGGTTAAAAAGGGGCGTACCTAGCCTGACGTCGCGAATCTACCTCTGCAGCTCGCCGGAGGTCGTCAGAATTGCTTCTCCCTCTCTACTGCGAGCTCCTCTCTCTTCCTAGAGCTCTCTCTCGGATCCCCTTTTTTCTCTCAGACCACCAGGGCTCTATTTATAGCCAAGGAAGTCCACTAAGTCCTAACAAACCCATAACAACCCACTCCAACAAACTATAACTACCCAACAACTTCTTAACAACCTAACCAACACTTAAGCTTCTAACTAATCACTAACAAACTCTAACAAACCTTATAACAAACCTAAGGATGTTGAGAAAATGGGCTTAAATGGGCTTTGGTGGGCCCAAATGGCTTTCATGGGCCTTCGTGGGATTAAATGGGCCTCAACTGGGTTTTGATGGGTTAAATGGGCATCCATGGGCTTTGGTTGAATTAAGTGGATTCAATTAGGGTTAAAGCTCATTGGTCTTTGAAAGCCGAGCCACCACACTTTCATCCTGTAGAATTGGAAAATTGGGGTGTCTACACTTGGCCAAAGCTCAGGCTATGAACAGGTGATGCATTGGTGGCCTCAACTCCTATTAACACTAAGACGACCCTAGACAAGGGGGAAAGACTGGCTATACCTCTCACACTGAAATCATAGAATGGGGAACCAAGACTGTCCTTCTCAGACTATGGGTGTACTCAAGAGAGGAAGAGATGTATGCTTCTAAGTACTCATTCATGCGATATGCTTGGTGTGTTTTAATTGCATTTTTATTAAGCCAAATGGAGAAGAAGTGTGATTTGTCTTTAGTTGTGCCTTATTGCTATTTTTATCTTGCGATTTTTAGATTAAATCGGAGGAGGGAGCAAACACATCATTACTTTTCCTAGGCATGGCAAATGCAAAAAGGGGAAAGAGACTTCAAATTATGGCATACAAGCAAGCACACAAAAAGCAAAAGGCATGATCATAGCATGTGCTAGTGTCATATTAACATGATGGTAAAAAAAAGAAAGCATCCATCCCATCAAAAGTAGGTAACATGGCATACGCGAGTGTAGTGGCAGAGCACACATGTGCAAAATAAAATATCCATCAAGCAAAAGGCATGTAATAAGCATCAAGCATGATATTAAAAGCAAGCAAGAAGCAAGCAAAAGCAAAGCAAGCATGAGTAAAAGCAAAAGCCATACAAGTGAGAAACTCAAAGCAAAAGTTAGAGTCTAGCATCCCCAACGGAGTTGCCAGCTCCTGTGACTGTATCGACAACTACTCATGTGAGGCATGAAATGTCAAACACATGAACCAATAAGTTCACGGCAAGATGGTGAATCTGAGGAAGGACACTCGACTCAAAAATAGCAAAGTGAAAGCAAAACAATAAGGATAAGGAAAATTGGAGTTACCACCTAGTTTATTTAGCGGGATGATAAGGAAAACTATATGCAAAAGAAGGAATATGCATGCAATAAAGTAAAGCAAGATGCAAAATGATGCTCCATGCCAAATGAATGTGACACATAAGTCATTGCGTGCCAAGAAAAGTCAAGACTCTTGTTACACATGGGAAAGGTGTTAGGCACCCCTATACGCTCAACAAATCGATTTTTCTTAGCTAAATCACTCTCATGTGTGGCCAATATAAATGTATGCTTGCTCCTTAATGTATGCCTAGAGATCGATGCTTAATGTCATGCTAAAGTGCGAATAAAACATGCAAGGTGGTAAACCATGCAATCTAATGCTTAGCCAGGCTATACGTGTTCTGAACCAGGGCATTCGTGTATAAGAATTGCATCAGTACAATCTACTAAGGAAGTACACTAACTCATTGTTCCCTAGTCCAAAGAGTTCCAAATAGTAAGCATCAATGCCTTAATGGATGCAAACCAAAAGCCAAACCAAGCGTAAAAACCATGTGATGCTAAATATCATGAAAGTGCATGAATAAAATATGTAGGAAAATAGATCAAAGCTAGAAAAACTAAGATGCATGCAAGTGTGTGCTCAACTCAAACTTCTACTCTGGATCTGGCAATCCATGCTAGTCACTTGCAATGGTGACTTGCGTTGACGATCTGTGCTATCAGATTTATAGAGCATACTACAAGCTTCTCATCGCATAATGACTAAATGGAAATGATTGAAACAAGCAATGCAACACAAGGGAAGCAACAAAATGCAACAACAAACACATCTAAAAATTAATTCAAGCCTAGGATGCATGCATGCTTCTCCCCACCTCTCTCACTAGCTGTTGGGTTCTTTTGGCACGCACTATGATGGAAACTGATCGTGAGCTCTAGGCGTCCACTGTGATTTTGACGAAGGATGGAGGAAGCGAAAGGGAAGAAGAAAACATGATGCACATGCAATTAGAAACAAAATGCAAATGCAATGCTCACTCACCATCCCATTCGATCGTGACACCCTATGTCTACACCATCGATGAGGCAGCTTGCCTAAGGTGGAGAATTCCTCGACTGTGAGCATGCTTGGAGTGTCATAAAGAGAAGGGCAAAGGAAAGCATAGAGATGGGTGGTGGCCCGAGCTTAACGGTCGACGACCATACATAGGCAGTGCACCCATCACTAGAGAACGGAGAATTCATGCAAAACTGGGTAAAAGTAGACAAAAACAACACAAAATAGTGATAAAAAAAACAACACATAACATGAAGAGGAAAGAATCATGCAACTGGAGTGGATGCTTACCTATATGAAAGGTGTTGGTTATCCCTCTGGTGTTGCAGCTTGCGATGGCACTACTCCAGATTGGTGTTGCTCGGCAACAACGAAGGTAGGGATTGCTCAACTACTATGTGGTGGTGATGCTCGTGTGTGTTGTTGTGTGGGAATGCAGTGGAGGTTTAGGTAATGCAGCGGCTAAGGGATGCAAGGCAAACTTGTGTGGTGGCCGAAGTTGCTGTGAAGCAATGGCCGGCATCGAGAGGAGGCTATGAGGCAATAGGGAGCCTCTTGTCGGTGACGGGTGGCTTTTGGTTCAACAACCTTATCATGGTTTTGGATTGAGATGAGGGGTACAATGGTTCAACAATGTTAAGGGACACACTTAGATCCATGTGAGCAAATAGGAAGCGAGGAATCTATGGTCCAATGATGAAAGGACCAATCAATCCATTGACAATTATTGCTACTAACTCAGGGGACCACGCAAGTGATCCATGCTAGATAGTCGTGGTGGCAAGTAGCATGGGTGACCCACACTAGACCTAATCTTGGGCCTGCTGCATGGATTTTGGGCTCATTTCCTTGCATGCTAGACCACCAAAAGGGCTTGGGCTCCTAAGGCTAGTGGTTTTGCTAAGGTTTAGGGTAAGTTTAGGATCTTGGATTGTCTTGAGATGCTAGGTAGGTTTTGGTATTGGGATCCCAGATAGAGCAAGCACTTTCAGAGGAGTCCACCGACAAGTAGCTGCAAAATTGGTGTGTCAACACCATATGATGGCCTTTCGGGATCTAATGGGAGTGCAAATGGTGCCTGATGCCATCGTGTCATATTTTTCCTACTACCCTATGGGATCATGCTAGACATGGTTCTTAGCATTGAAGAGCAGATCAGTTTCCCAATTTGAGGAGGTGTGTCACACATTTTGTGCTCACTTCATGGGCCATTAAAGGATGGTCAAGTTCTCCAACAACCTCTTCTTCATCATCCAAAGGCCAAGAGAGGCCCTGAGAGACTATATCCAGCACTTCAACACTGCCCTCACCGGCATCCCCAACTTGAAGGAGGAAGTCACCATTGTAGCCTCCCAGCAAGGCCTTGCACCCTCAGAGCTTACAAGCTCCAACATTCTAAATGAAGTTGTAAGCATGGTAAGAGGCCCTGGAGAGGGCCAATAGGTATGTCATCATCGATGAGCTGGACAAGGAAGTACTCATAGTGTAGAGAAGAGACCAATCCCATCTCGATCAATGGACTAGTGAACATATGAGCCCGATCAGGGGGCTATCATGATGAATGCCACTCCCTCGCTAGGATCATAAGATCATTGGCTAGCCACCTCAGTTGTACCTTGTAGTGTAGTGTTTCCATCACTACAGGAAGTTGAACATCTCAAGGGTGCAATTGCTCTAAAGGTGAAGAACACCAAGCAAATGTGGTGGCCTAAGCCCTTGAGGACAAACCTAAGGCAGAGGGAGAACAAGGGCGCCTACTATGACTTCCATTGGAGCAATGAGCACACCATTGAGGAGTGTAGGTTGTTGAAGGAGGAGACAGAGGTGCTAGTTCGATGAGGCTAACTCACCTACTACGTAAGCAACAAAGAAAGGGAAAGACACAAGAGCACACCCAAGTCCTCGGCAACTAAAAATGATCAGCAAGCAAGGCATATCATTGACTAGCCCTCGACAGACCAGCAGCTAGTGAAGCGAGCCCTTCGTCTTAGACAGGTTTACACCAAGTGAAGCATACATTAAGTGTCATTTGTATCCTCTACGTATAAATTTGTATATAATTTTGCTAACACAGCATTGGAGCTAGCCTCCTCAATTATTCTTTGCATGTTGGAAAATTTTGTCATTTTTTGTCTTACAAACTATCGACGGTGATCAAAGTCATGTTGCGACAAGATCTGCTCACACCATGCTCAACAAGATCTGAGTGTGCAATTGTCAAAGTCATGTTGCGACAAGATCCGCTCATGCCATGCTCGGCAACATTCGAGTATGCGGTCATCCAAGTCATGTTGCGACAAGAACTACTCACGCCAAACTCAGGAACATTTGAGTGTGTGGTCATCCAAGTCATGTTGTGACAAGATCTACTCATGCCATGCTCGACAACAACTGAATGTTTGGTTGTTCAAGTTGTGTTACAACAAGACCCGCATATGCCATGCTCCACATCATCCGAGTGTTTTATCATCCAAGTTGTGTTGTGACAAGATCCACTTATGCCATGCTCGACAACATCCAAGTGTGTGATCATCCAAGTCATGTTGCAACAATATCTACTTACGCCATGCTCGACAATATCTGAGTGTGCAGTTGTCCAAGTTGTGTTGTGACAAGATCCGCTCATGCCATGCTTGACAAGATCCGAGTGTGTAGTTGTCTAAGTCGTCTTGCAAGAAAATCCGCTTACACCATGCTTGACAAGATTTGAGTGTGTAGTCATCCAAGTTGTGTTGTGACTAGATCCACTCACACCATGCTTGATAAGATCTGACTGTGTAGTCGTCAAAGTCATGCCTTGACAAGATCCAAACACATAATCCTTTGTCGATGGAGAGCTACAACTCAAAAGAATTACACTGAGTTGATAATCTCAGAACTTATTGCACAACTAGTCCTTTGTCTTCACAAAATACACCATAGGAAATGACTAAGGCTTAAAACCCCACGTCTACTGTGCTAACCAACTATCTGCCTTGATAGTCAATCTACAAGTCAAAAACTAAAGTGAGGGAATCTTGATGCAGGATGTTCTGTCCGACTCAGACTGCCATATGCTAACAGCCTAAAGGCACCCAGGTGCCGAACTTGACCTAGTAGAAGAGCCAAAGCTGAAAAAAAAGACCTTAGGAGAATGACTTATAGGCACCCAAGGAAGATTTGAAAACGATAGAGCAAGTACCGAGTCCCAAGCAAGTAGCCTAAAGACACCTGATCTGCACATCGAATGATCCAAACCTCCATTGTAGACTAGTTCGACACCTAACTTCAGATCGACTAGACACCCACGCTGCATTGCAAATCTCCTACCAAGGCACCAAACACTGAAGAGTAGCACATGTCACTAGGAAACTTCATTTGACCATGTAGGCATGCTTTGACTGATGTGGTTCCCCATACATGCAAAGTCCCATAGCACCTTACTACCTAAACCCACGTAACCCCCCATGTGCACGGCACTACACCATGCTCCTACCTGAACAGTAATTCCTACCACCTTACAGTGCCGCTGATTCCTAACACGGTGCCTCACCATATAAGGTTCTCCTAATAGAGCCACCTAAACCACATACGACACTCTAGCCATAGCTTGACACACATCCAGCCCATTAAATCTACTAGACACACTCCCTAGTGGTCTCTAGCCTAGGCGGTTCCCGCGGGCCGGACTGGGCCTATCCGGCGGGCCGCCGCGGACCGGCCGGTCTGGCCCAGCACGGCCCGTGGCCGT
>JAMKQA010009907.1:0-13493 GCA_024699735.1 Posidonia australis | reverse complement strand
CATTGTCTTTCTTTTCCGTCTGAATTGTCTCCTCTTCCCTAACAATAACACGCTCTTTTAATAATATAAGATGATAATCATGCAAAAAAAAAAAAACCCAACAAACGGAACAAACAATGATAGCCCAACAGTTTTCTAATGGAAGTGGAGTTCCACATCGAATTTGACAAGAAGTGATCCAACACCCACTCCAAGAGAAGAGACCCATGACCCATGACCCATGACCCAACACCGTTAGTTAAGCTGCAAACATCAAACATCAAAGGCAATGGTTGTCCACCCTATACACCTCCTCTACTTCGATTTCACCTCACACATTTGCGCCACACAAGTCATAAATAAAATGAGTATGAACGTATGACGATCCCAGGAAAAGCACTTAGAATCTACATGTGTCCCAATTGGCATCGACGCCTAAGTTTGACGACAAAATTGGCTCATATACATATGGAGACCCACCAACTACACATACAAATACAAGTACAAATACAGGTGCTGTTATGGTAGAAGCCACCGACGGGCAGCACCATTAGCTCAGCCGCAACATCTACACGGGCCACCAGAGATGGGATGATGACGGGAAACGTACAATTTTCTTCTTCCTTTTTATTTTTCATTGTGGGTATACATTTCTTATTCGGAAAGTTTGAATCAGTAGGTGAAGGGTGATCCGGCTGACATGACCCACGACCTAAACTATAGAAAAACAATTTCACGGTGGGAAAATATTTGTTTTCTAGGTTACTCGTTTTTCACTCTTCGGTTCATCTCGAAGACAACTACGTACGTCTGTGTCTTCGACTAGTTTAGTAGTAGGTTCGCTGTCGTTATAATCATGTGGTTATCCAATATGTATCAGAAAAGAAGAGAGGGTACCTGACGTCACGTAGGCAAGGAAACAAGGTGACGGTTCTTTTGTGAGAGTGAACAGGATGAAACAGTAGAGTGGCATATGCTTAATTTAAGTACAAAAGGATAAGAATCTGAATGATTAGCTTCGGCTTTGGACCAGCCCATCCTCTATTCTATGCTCGCTAGGTGAAATGGTCCTAGCCCTTTCTTCATAGGTGATAGTGATCTGGTGAAAAAAAAAAATAAAAAATCATCCGAGACTGTCTTCCCCTTCGATTATTTTGCCCTATTAATAAATAGGAAAAACTCAGACGAGTACCAATATTTTTTAAATGAACAGGAGTTTTTCTTCTTTTTTCGTATAAATTTTCAGGGATTAGTGGTGTTGTTAAACCATCTCTTTCCGTGGACCCCGCAGCTGGAGGGTGAGCAGACTTGGAACGGCTCCTTAGACTACCACGTGTCCCAGTCAAATTCATCTCCAAACTTTACCACGGAGTGTCGGTGGCGATGACTTGGCGGAGGAGGACGTGGAAGATCGCTTCAACCAACCTTCTTCTGCCACGTTTGATTCCTGCAATATGACGTCATCTCTCTAATATTTTTTGCTCCCTCTCTTCAGAGCTTTTAATCGAGCAATTCCAGGCACGTTCTCAGCTTTCTCTCCGTCATTTTTTACAAGCGGCTTCCTTTATTTACCTCAGGCTCTCTTTGATATGCTGGAATGAACAGAAATGAATGGAATGAAAAAACAGAATGAAATGAAATTTTAATATTTAATATAAAAAAAAGAATTGAAATGACATTTCTTTAGAAATCAAATTGGGAATTTCATTCTATCTTAAAATCTAAGGAAGTCCGTGATATTTTTTTTGGATGAGAAAACCATGATAATTTTGTGTGTATGGGTCTTGCATTTGGGCTGAGGTACACGGTTAAAAGTCATCGAGTTTTTTTTTTTGGATAAGATGGTAGTTAAAAGTTGTGAAAGTTGACGAATGAAATCTTGCTTCTTCTTCCATAGGCGTGTACTTTTGGCAATAACTGCGTGGCAACGTGAGTGAGATTCCTTTCCTTGGTTCCCCGTCGGCAAAAAGAAACGAAACCAAGTAGAAAAAGAAAATGAGTTGGTGAGCGTGGGTTGTAAACTTGTAATTTCCAATGTACTCAAATCCAACAAGCAATACTCATTTATTTTCGTGAATTGATTTTAGACCTTTTTTCTTTTTCCAATAAACAAATAATCATGTTTATACACATTATTTATATAAACCCGACAGCATCATGCCTGTTTTGTTCGATCCTCTCCCTTATTTCCTCCTCCACCTCCTCCCTCTCCCTCCCTCTCATTTCCTCTTCTCTTCCTCTCCTTCCCCTTCTTCTGTTCTTCTCCTCATTATCATTTGCTGCTACTGTCGCTTGTTTGTATTAGTTTATAATTAGAAGAGAAGAGAATAAAAGAGAGAGAAGTAGAAACTTTTTGGGGGTTGGCGTTGCAAGTGTCGGCACCTTTTGAGAAGTAGAATCGACCCGAATTCGGCCGTCAAGTTTGGATCTTTCCATCTCCGGCCAGATCTTGGGACAGTAATTCGACTTGGGTCGGTCCTCAATTTCGCTCGGGATCTCAACCTCCGCCGACATTTCGCTTCCACCTCGTGTACGTGTTCGTCTTCTCGGGATCCGGTTGCTCTTAATTTGAGGAGATTCATCTGCTTTGCTTCTTTGTGGAGTACTGGTAGGAGAGGAAGAGGAGATCTGAAATCCTCGCCGCCTCCTTGGATTCTGTTGGTGGGTGAGGAAGAGAAGGGAAGAGTGTGTGTGTGAAGGAGTGAGACAGTGGGATACGAGAGTAGAGATGATGCGAAGCAGGACGAAATCTGCAACCCTAGGAGTGAAAAAGGGGGCGCCAGCTCTGATCCCGATATCAGAGATTCCGACTACTCCGGTGACGAAGAAATTCTCCAGCTTGGGTGTCGGAGAGAAGCCGCAGCAGCCGGAGGTGGCGGAGTGGGAGGTCCGGCCGGGAGGGATGCTGGTGCAGAAAAGGGATCCGGATGCCGACGCCACCGCCAGACCGCTGCCGCCGCCCATAAGAGTCCGCGTCAAGTACGGCTCCGTCTACCACGAGATCCACATCAGCCCGCAAGCCTCGTTTGGTAACGATCAAAATTCGATCTTTCTTCCATCTCATCGTCGTGTAAATTCTTTAGAATCCTGATTGAGACTTGGGATGGATGCTGATTGTGGTCGGACTAAATTTCAATGCAGGGGAGCTGAAGAAATTGCTGTCGGCGCAGATTGGTCTGCATCCGCAAGACCAGAAGATACTCTTCAAGGACAAGGAGAGGGATTCCAATGCCTTCTTGGATATCTCCGGCGTGAAGGACCGGTCCAAGATGGTTCTTCTCGAGGACCCCGCCGGCCAAGCGAAGCGATTTCTTGAGATGAGGAAGAATGCCAAGATGGAGAAGGCTGCCAAGTCTATTTCTCAGATCAGCCTCGAGGTCGATAGGCTTGCCAGCCAAGTACGCTCTCAATTGCTCAAACTGGAATTCTGATGGTAGTCGATTGTTCGATTATTAAGAATATTTGTGATTTTCTGTTTCTTCTGGAGTAGGTCTCTCTTTTGGAGGCGATTATCTCCAAGGGGAAGAAAGTAGCCGAGAAGGATGTGCTCGGGTTGATCGAACAGTTGATGAACTTGTTGATCAAATTAGATGGTATTATTGTAGACGGGGATGCGAAGTTGCAGAGAGGAATGCAGGTAGATGTTCTGTTTGAGAACTGTTTCTGTTTTGTTAAGCTGCCCCAATTGGGTTTTATCAAATTCAATTTCTAAAGTTATCAATCGATTGTTATGTTTTGGATCTGTTACAGGTCAGGAGAGTTCAGAAATATGTTGAAACACTCGATGTGCTTAAGATAAAAAACGCAATGCCCGGAGGCAATGCGCAGGTCTCCCCACAGACGCCTTCTCTGCAGACGCAGCAGCAAAATAGTCACGAGCAAACGCAATATCAGAACCATCAGCAGAATAAGGCATCAGAATCCCCGGTAGTGACGACAAATTGGGAAACATTTGATTTGCTTTCTTCCATGCCATCCACTTCTTCATCCAGTTCCACGACCACAGCTGCTTCTATCACAACCACCTCTGCTACTACAACTGCAGCAACTTCTCATATCCCAAGGTTTGATTGGGAGCTGTTCTGATAGTGAAAGACGAGCTGCTGTGATCATGTGCCTGTAATGATGGTGGGGGTGATGTCAATGTACACGGGCACCCTGGCAATATGATGTGTGTCTCTGCCTATTTCTCTGTGTCTTTCAGTTCAGTTTGCTTGGTCTAGCTTCATCTTTCTTGTTCTTCGATTCTTTGTGTACCTAGATTTTGGAGGGAGGGGGCTTGTTGTGCTCCCATTTAGATCCATGAGAGGGAAAAGAAATAAATGAGTTGGTGACCAAAAGTTTGTTGATGGCTACATTGTGTAGGGCGTAGCAATTGAATGATCTGTACAAAATATTGATGGTTTGAGGGGAACATGAAAGACAATTTGCTTCCAACTTGGAAATGATGAGCTGTGATGTTTTGTTTCAAGTTGCAAATCTTAGTTGTTGATGGAATTAAGCTGGAAATTCCAGTTTCTTTGTGGGATTCGAGCGGACTGGCCATTTTCTAAACATGGATATCTTATTCTTGGTAGGCCCTGGAGTAGTTATGGTCTTGTTGGAGAGAAAACGTATAGGATTTCAGAAAACATACACCTACAATCATAATTCGTTGCAGTTGAGACCTTTTAATTACAAAGTCAAACCTCTTAGTACTGAATAAAAGTTTTGAGTAGTTTACTTAGCTCTTCAGTTAAAAAAAAAAACTAGCATACATCTCCTTGTATTTCATACTGTTACTGAGAAAAAAAAAAACTAGCAGTAAATATTTGTGCATACTATCAGTTTTGAACAATTTAATTTAGACAATGGTTAATATTATTAATTGGGGAAGTTCATTAATTGACTGATCATGGGAACAAGTGGATTCCTCAAGAAGTTGTGGGATTTTTTCTCACCATAAGATATAACTTAAAGTTCTAGATATTGTTTCCATACGGAGGTGACTTAAAATCGATATTTAGACTTGATTGGATATTTAGATTACTTGAGGACTAAGCAATCAAATTAGATTACATTAAGGAAATATTTAAGTTTTATTCTATGTATGAGAAAATATTGACTCCTTATATATATATGTAGGCGTATACGACCTTCGATGTAGCCTTTTGTCGAACCTAGTAAATCTTATATTCTTGTATGTGTTTAGTCTTCTTTTGTTTCTTTCACCTTTAGTTGGATTCGATCCTCGATGGATGTCACATGCTTCAACTAGCGGGCAGAAACGAAGCCCATGTCTTCCATGGATACAGAAATTCGAAAATTTAGGAAAGCCCAGAGGATTTGGGTCGGTGGTTGGATAGGGTTGCGTGAGCAACGGAACAATCATGAGAAGAAGACTTTTGAAGCTTCACAGGATCAAGAACACGTCTTGAAACTTCAGGAAGCAAATGGAATAGAAAACCCCTTGCCATGGCCCATGTGAAATCCTTTTACTTCCCCCCTCGTCTCTTTCATTTTATATGTTATCATGGTGACATTTGGCATGCTGAAGAGACGTGCATGCATATGGTTGGAGCTGGCAGCTTGCAGACTTGAGAGGTAAGGAATGGAGAATGGATTGTTCTGCATGAAAGGCTTGGACTTTTGCAGTGTAGACTTTCTTTAAAATGAAATTCATGTCTCCTGTCAGTCAGGATGCAGTCACTTCGTGGCTTTAACCATTCCTATAAAGGAGAGCAAAGCTAGGCACATGCTGCTGCTAGTACATCATATCTTTGCAAAAGGCTTATTAAGCATAATTACCGTCTTCATGAGCTAATCTCCGTAGTTAATCATCAACAACTCCAGCCTTAGAACATGCCAATTTGTTGTCCTGCAGACATCAGTTGAGACGTTAGGCGTTTCTGTATTGGGGGCGTCTTCTGGGTTTAATTTCTCATCTAGATCTATAAATGATTATTAAATAAATAGTACTGACCGTAAGAGCAGAAGTAATAGCACTACAGCAGGTGTGTGTCTGATCAGAAGTACAAATAAATAAGTGGACCTCCACATTGGGATAATTAGAATCTGTGCGAAAAATAATTTAAATATGAAGCAAATTGAAACAATCAATCCAAACAACACACAAGGATTTTATGTGGAAAATCTCTTCAGTGTGAGGAGATAAAAAACCACAGGACTTTCTCAGTCCAAACTAACCTGCTCTTTACTTCAATGTAGGTCACAGAATTGTTTTTCTTCTCAAGTTTTCAAACATTCAATGGCGAGATTAACAAATAACAGTAGATGTGAAGAGAAGAATGGCAAACCAATAATTTCTCTCCCTGACCGTATGCATCAGCATGGACTGCTCACACCGCAGCCTCCAAGACTGGCATCAGACCAGCCTCCAAGCTCGACCGGCGTCAGTACACTGCAGCATGGGCTGCTCACACCGCGCGAACGCCGACACTGGCTGTTGCTTCCATGCGAACTGCAGCACGAGCTTCACTGCTCTCACGCGAACTGCAGCCGAGCTTCACTGCTCCCACGCGAACTGCAGCCGATCCTCCAAGCTCAGGCGCTGCTGCAGATCCTCCAAGCTCGGGCGCTACAACAGATCATTTCTTCTTCTCGCCCTAATACCCTGATCCCTTGTTTTTCACTGTTCCTTTATTTTTGCCAACTAAAGCAAAAGATGGACCTGAAATATTTGAGGTGTGGAGGAAGCCCGACCCAACAATCTCCCCCTCCTCCCACCTACATTGAAGAATCCACAAGACCGACAATCTGAGCACAAATGCCCAGTTTATCTCTAGAAACCATCTTGGTAAGCATATCAGCGCCATTATCATTTGTACGAACCTTTTTGAACTCGAGCTCCTTTGAGTTGATAGCATCTCGAATCCAATTATATTGTACCTTGATATGCTTTGACCTGGAAAGAAATGACAAATTTTTGCTTAAATAAATAGCACTTTGATTGTCACCCAACAATGTATAATTATCTTGCACAATTCTAAGTTCCCCAAGCATTCTTTTCAGCCATAACATCTCCTTGGAGGCTTCTATGGCTGCAATGAATTCAGCCTCTATAGTGGACAATGCAATGCATTTCTGCAATCTAGACTTCAACTGCTGTTGCAATACCTTCACTATCACTGTCTTGCTGTAATGGCTTTTTCTTTTTGTCTTTAATTTCTTTCTTTAGCTTCTGACAAAATCTCTTGATATGACCCTTCTTGTGGCAATGATGGCACTCAACATCTGCATACCTGCCTCTGGACTTGCTTCTTCCTTTTTCAGAACCTCTGGTATCTTGGCTCTTGCTTCTCCCCCTCGATTCTGCAATGAGCACATCAGAATGAGTGGAGGAACCATCTGCAATCCTTCTAGACTCTTCATTTATTACCCTGGTCTTCACATAATCCCAGGTAACATTTCCATTTGGAGCTGAGTTGCGAAGAGTAACTTTTAAAGTCTCCCATGAGTCTGATAAGGAGCCTAGAAGCAATAAGGCTCTCACTTTATCATCTAATGTGATACCTATCGAGGAAAACTGATTTATGATCCCTTGAAGAGTATTCACATGATCAGCAACAAGTGTGCTATCTCTATATCTCAAGTGCATCAATTGCTTGATGAGAAATATCTTGTTAGTGCCTTCTTTTCATGCATACAACTCGTCCAACTTCTTCCACAAGGAATTGGCATCTGTCTCCCCACTAATGTGGTTCAACACGTTGTCATCCACCCACTGTCGCATGAAACCACAAGCTTGTCTGTGAAGAATCCTCCATTCATCCTCAAATTTATCTTCTGGCTTTCCTGCACCAAAAAATTACTTGTAATATTCCTTTACATAGAGAAGATCTTCCATTTTCCCTTTCCAAGCCTGATAGTTTGTGCCATTTAGTGAAATCATCTTGCTTGTGTTGGCCTCCATTTCACTACAGTGATCTCAACCTCCAAGTGTCACTATTTTCCTTTCACAAGTTTGGTCCTGTGGCCCACGGTGGGCGCCACTTGTTGGGATAATTAGAACTTAACTGTGCGAAAAATAATCTAAATATGAAGCAAATTGAAACAATCAACCCAAACAACACATAAGGATTTTACGTGGAAAATCCTCTCAGTGTGAGGAGATAAAAAACCACGGGACTTTCTCAGTCCAGGCCAACCTGCTCTTTACTTCAATGTAGTTTACAGAGTTGTTCTTTTTCTCAAGTTTTCAAATTTGAAGCATACATCACAAGCATTCAATCGCAAGATTAACAAATAACAGTACATGTGAAGAGAAGAATGGCAAACCAACAATTCCTCTCCCTGGCCGTATGCACCAGCACAGACTGCTCACACCGCAGCCTCCAAGACCGGCATCAGACCAGCCTCCAAGCTCGACCGGCGTCAGTACGCCGCAGCACGGGCTGCTCACACTACGCGAACGTCGGCACTGGCTGCTGCTTCCACGCGAACTGCAGTCGAGCTTCACAGCTCCCACGCGAACTGCAGCCGATCCTCCAAGCTCGGGCGTCGCAGCAGATCCTCCAAGCTCGGGCGCCGCAGTAGATCGTTTCTTCTTCTTGCCCTAATACCCCAATCCTTTGTTTTTCACTGTTCCTTTATTTTTGCCAACTAAAGCAAAAGATGGGTCTGAAATATTTGAGGTGTGGAGGAAGCTTGGCCCAACAGTTTGCTCTGCCATTTCCTTGTTAACTCGATCAGCAGGAATCCGTGGTCTGTGTCGTTTGTCGCCATTGCAACCACCGGAGACGTCGAAGTTAACGTCCTATTGATGGAAAGAAATTAAGAGAAGCTTTTGTTGTGGTACCTTTGGCCCCAATAGGAGCTGAATGGTAATTCTTGGAATTCTCTTCCTTCACTAGTAAAGGATTCTACCTGGGAATTGACAGTAAAGGTGTCATAGGATTAACATAAATTAAGAGGGAGAATAGAAGAAGGTAAAGAAGACAGATACAAGATCAAGTAGAAATAAATTTAAAAAACAAATTGCTTTCCAGAAATGTCGACATCCTAGATCGGAATTGAAAGATTTTGGGTCCTACATGAACCTTGTCATGGATCGCAAATTTAGATCAGGGATGAATGCCCAAATCATCAAATACAAATATCAACAAAAACACGAGAAGTAAACAACAGTTTTCCGCTTTATTGTTATCAAGAAAGTGTACAATTACCTAAGAGAAACAAACAAAAGTCCGTAAGTGCTTCTTTGGTGGACAACTATATATTTGATTAGTGAGCAAACAAACAAAAGTATATATATTGTTATCAAGAAAGTATACAATTACTAAAGAGAAACAAACAAAAGTCTATTAGTGCTTCTTTGGTGGACAACTATATATTTGATTAGTTCTGGTGGCCTTTTCGGAAACTGGTGCACACTGCACACGTTATATAAGTTGATGTCGGATTGCAGAAAGTCATTCTAGTCGTAGCGGCGTAGGCCCAAACAACTCGGTCCTAAAAGGCGTATGATCTGAAGCAACGTTTGGTTCAAGTTTGGGCTATAAAATGAAGAAGGCCGGTCCAAGTTTGGTTCCGGGACAATTGGATTTATTTTGAAATACAAGTATTAATAATTCTCAAAAAAAAAAAAAAAAAACACATAGGCAAATATGATCAAGACTTCGTTTGAGTATCATTTCTGGCGTCGAGCAAAAGCAGTAGGGACTAGGGACTAGGGACGGCCACCCAATAGTTTCCGAAAGCCACTCCTATTTCTTCCTTCGCTTCTGGTTGCTTTGGGAGCCAAGGCAGCGTAGTCATATGCAGCATGTATTTCTAAACGGCCGAAACATGCATGTCGGGGTGGAGCATGGACTTCATTCGTGACGCAGTAGGAATTGTGTTCTTGGAATCCACCAAGACACAAGCACTTCGAATCAACAAAGAAAACAAGAAAAATAGCTACTTTTTCAATTGAAAGAATAAAAAGGTCTCCTTCATTAGCCACACACTGAGTGATATATAGGAAGGTTCAATATTTTATTAGTTTTTAAACTTCTTAAGAGATAGCAAACTTTAAAGATAGCTAATTAATTCGAATTCAAACTTCTAAAGCAACTCCTCCTGAAGGATAGTAAACTTTAAAATTAACTAATTAATTGAATTAAAACTCTGAAACAAACTCAGCTTTATGTAATCCATGAAACAAACCCACGTGCTTGTGTACTGCATGGACTTGAATAATCAATTCACATGTGTGAATCTTTGCATCGGTGCTGCATGGGCATGGACTTGAAATATCAATTCTCCCGTGCATGAATCTTTGCATGGGCTCTTGTTGATCACGTGTCTTATATCAGTCTCCCCAGCCTGTAAGGAGCTCGACCCCGAGCTTACACACGATGCAGTGGCATCATCATTCATCAGGTGGGTAATACTCAAACAAGTCGGCCATATTGACAGTATACATTATCCTTATTCTTCTTCAGAATCTTGCGTGGGCTATATTTCTTGTTATACGTGTCAGCGGGAAAAGCACTCTATTCATGAGAAAACAATCACAAGGTCGCCTTCTTCAAACATTTTCCGTCTCTTACGACAATCGACGGTGGCTTTGTATTCGGCATTGGCTTTCTCTAAGTGCTCTCGCACCTCGAGTTGGATGCTACGAATGTTATTTGCCATGTGATCTACTGCTATACTTGAGTCAGGGGTCGCACCTGGCAACGACACTAAGTCAATCACATGCTTCTGTCCGTAAATTGTGATGAACGAAGCTCTTCCGGTTGTCTTACTCTTCATGCAATTACAAGCAAATTCAGCCTGGGCAAGTGCAAAGTCCCGTTGTCTTGGTTGATCGCCGAAGATAAATCAGATGAGGTTTCCTAGTGTGTGATTGACGACCACCATTTGCCCGTTAGTTTGTGGATGACAAGTAGAACTGAATTTAAGTGTGGTGTCAAATTTCTACCATAGAGTCTTCCAAAAATGGGACAAGAATTGCAGATCTCGATTAGAAGTAATATTTTTGCGAAGCTCCATGTAGTCGCACCACCTCTCGGAAGAAAAGGTTCGCGACGTTACAAGTATCGACTGTCTTCTGACATGGGATGAAGTGCGCCATCTTCGAAAACCTGTCAACCACAACAAAAACCAAATCCATTCCTCTTTGAGTTCGGAGTAGTCCAAGGCTAAAGTCCATAGAGACATCATTCCATGGCTTCTTTCTTCGGTTATGGCCAATAATATCGTTCCTCTGTGAAGGCAATGGCCTCGTCATGTCCCAAGTGTCCTCCATGCCCACCACCTTGGAGTTCTTGGATGATTTGTTCTCATAGTGAGCTATGTGAAATGCATAGCTTGGTTTCATAAAACAAGAAGCCGTCTTGTATTAGCATATCCTTGCTTGGTTGATGTTTCATGCAGCCTTCCCATGCATTCTTGAAGTCAACGTCGTCAACGTAGAGCTCCTTTAGACAGTCAAAACTGGTGACTTCATGGTGCAGGGTGACTAACAAAGCATTTCACTGACTAAG
Organism: Posidonia australis; assembly: GCA_024699735.1. Taxonomy (NCBI): domain Eukaryota; kingdom Viridiplantae; phylum Streptophyta; class Magnoliopsida; order Alismatales; family Posidoniaceae; genus Posidonia; species Posidonia australis. Next base: position 2,043 of record JAMKQA010009907.1, on the reverse strand, counting down.
TGCATCCAACACTTTGTTTTGGTAGTCGGACTTATGCTTCAAGATGTACACAAGACGCTATAGGAATGCTTTCCACCCGGTGTGCATGCGGTTGATTGTGGTTGCACTATTGATGGACAAATGCTTGATGGCCGATGTACAAGATGAACTCCTTCTGAAGTAGATAACGCTCCTAATGCTTCAAAGCTTGTACTAAAGCATACAGTTCCAGCTCATATGTGGTCCGCTTTCGGTGAGCCTGGCTGAGCTTCTCGCTAAAGAAGGCTATCGGTGACCTTCTTGTGAGAGGATAGCTCCTATCCCTTCGCTAGAAGCATCACAGTAGTGCTAGTACTGGGCCCGTCATCAACTTTTCTTTGATGAGAGCAAAACTTTGAACTGCGTTTCCTCCCTTGTTGAACTTGCCCTTCTTCATACACTTCGTGATTGGAGCCATGATATTGCTGAAGTTGCATACAAACCTTCTATAAAAGGTTGCCAAGCTATGGAAACTTCTAACTTTACTTACTATTTTTGGTGTGGACACTCTTGCATAGTATGAACGTTTGTCTCTATCAACATGGATACCTTCAGCATCGACCACAAACCCCAAGAACAAGAGACTTGAAGTCATGAAGTGGCACTTCTTCAAGTTGACATTTAACTTATTCTTAAGTAATGTAGCAAGCACCTCCTTCAAATGTTCCAAGTGAACAATCCTGCCTTGGCTATAGATAAGAATATTATGAGCATTGGAAGAAAACCAGTGGTGACATGACTAAGCACATGCGTGCATGCTAAGTCGGCCATGGAGGGGCAATTTACGAGTTAGATCTCAACCTGAAAATCATGCAATGAATGAAACAGAAGGGAAAAGAAAGGAGTTGCCATTTAGGGGGGGTTTGTGCATGTAGAAAGCACTGGATTTGATTTGGACGGAAAGTGAATTCCTGTTGATCAAGTGAAATATTGGTGTTTGTGCATATTGTTGGAAATGAAACCAATGGAAAGTAAATTCCGTCGGATTCCAAAGTATAAAAGCCTAACCCACACCTCATTTCTCACCCCTTCCCGTGGAATTTCACCAGATTTCCCCCCAATCCCTCTCCTCCTCACGAAAATCCTCTCCACAGTCGTCCCCCTCCCCGCAGTTCTCCTCCCTGCGTCCCCGCATCCTCCCCTCCCGGCATCCTCCCCTCCCCGCAGTCCTCCTCCTCCCCGCGTCCTCCCCTCCCCGCAGTCGTCTTCATCCTCAACCCTCCGACGCAGCGCCATCGTCGACGTCCTCAACCCGCCGTCGTCTTCCACCTCCGACGCAGCGCCGTCGTCTTCATCCTCAACCCACCGACGCCCGTCTTCCTCTCCCCTGTGCCCTATCCCACTGACGCAACCCGTCCTCCTCCACCTCGCGCCGACACTCTCCCTCGTTGGTATGTTTGAAGGCTTTATGCTGGTGAAATAATCGTTGTTTTTTATGCCTTTCATTTGGTGAATATTAGCAAAACAGACAGAGGTATGGGTGAATAATCGTTGTTTTTTAGTGCGATTCATTTTTGTGCCTTTTGTTTTTTGTGTCGCCGATTAGCATTTTTGGTAAGATTGCAATTCTAGATTCATCAGGAATTCTGTTGTAGGATGGTTTGTTGAATTTGCTCAGCTTATCTAAAATAATACTGACATATGTTAAGTTTGGTTCAATGATTTGTTTTTGTGGGGTGAATATTCGTATATCAGCACAAGCATGAGTGGCAACATGATAAACCGTTAAGCTCAGGTTCAGAAATCCCTGTCTATGCGCAAAATCTGCAGTTGGGAGGTTATACAGTTCCTCCTCAGATACACCCACCATAATGTTTTCTGCAATGTTACTTGAGGTTTCAACAGACGTCCACCCTTTAGATTGTTTTACAAATTCAACAATCTTTACCATTGCAGCATGAACAGTGAAAGTAATTAGAAATTTTCAAAAAAAATGTAGAAGTATTGAAATTTCTATAACAAATGTACCACACACTTTTGTGTTTGTATCATCAGCAGAGGGAATCTTGTTCTTATATGCAGTTA
>JAMKQA010009906.1:0-12101 GCA_024699735.1 Posidonia australis | reverse complement strand
GGAAGGTCAACAGTCGCAGTCTGGAAACGGCTGGGCGCCTGCTTGGTGCGCCACCTTGGTGCGCCAACTTGGTGCGCCCAGCTACCTCACAGATTTCTGGGCTCTGGCTTGCTAATAGGCTTGGGGCTAGGATTAATGGCTGATCACATCCAAAGCAACATAAGGATACTCATTTCCGGGTTACCTCAAAATCAGGGTGTCTACAGTTGTAGAAAGAAAAAATAGAACCCTTCAAGAAATGGCTAGGACCATGCTTTGTGAAAGCAATTTGCCAAAGCACTTTTGGGCTGAAGACGTGAATACAGCTTGCTATATCTTAAACCGAGTTTTAATTCGACCGATTTTAAATAAAACCCCATTTGAACTTTGGTTTTGCAAAATCCTAGAATTTCTAATTTTAAAATTTTTGGATGCAAATGTTGTATCTTGAACACTAAGGACAATTTAGATAAGTTTGATCTCAAAGTTGATGAGGGAATATTCCTTGGATATTCCTCTAAGAGCAAGGCTTACAGAATTTATAATAAAAGAACTTTAATAATGGAAGAATCAATGTATATATATTTTGAAGAAAACACTGAAACTGAGTTAATAAACATAGACATTGATGATGATCAAGAGGTAAATGTAAACACATTAGAAAACTAAACTAAGGAATTAAAACTTAATGATGAGCAACCCAATCATAAAGATTGGCGATACGTGTATGGACATCCTAAGGAACTCATCATAGGTGAAGTGTCCAAAGGAATTCAAACACGATCCAATCTCAATCATGGGTGTGCAACTTATGCTTTTGTATCATCCATTGAACCCAAAAATATAACTGAAGCTTGTGATGATAACTATTGGGTAGATGCCATTCATGAGGAGTTAAATCAATTTGAAAGAAACAATGTTTGGAAGTTGGTTTCAAAACATGAGAATAAACAAGTTATTGGGACAAAATGGATTTTTAGAAATAAATTTGATGAATCTGGCAAAGTAGTTAGAAATAAGGCTAGGCTAGTAGCTCAAGGTTATAATCAGGAAGAAGGCATTGATTTTGATGAAACCTATGCTCCTGTTGCTAGATTAGAATCCATTAGGATGTTGTTAGCATATGCTAGTCACCTAGGGTTTAAATTATTTTAAATGGATGTGAAAAGTGCCTTTCTAAATGGATTTATTGAAGAAAAAGTGTATGTCAAACAACCCCTCGGATTTGAAGATGATCTTAATCCGAATCATGTTTACAAATTAAACAAAGCACTTTATGGTCTTAAGCAAGCACCTAGGGCTTGGTATGAAAGATTATGAAATTTTTTATTAGATCAAAAGTTTTCGATTGGTGCTATTGACTCTACCTTATTCACAAAAAGGTTAGAAAATGACATTCTAATTATTCAAGTATATGTTGATGATATTATCTTTGGATCAACAAATGAAAATCTATGCAAAGAATTTTCCGTGACTATGCAAAAGGAATTTGAAATGAGTATGATGGGAGAACTGACATTCTTTCTTGGATTACAAATTAAGCAAACTAATGATGGGATATTTATAAACCAAGAAAAATATACTAGAGAGTTATTGAAGAAATTTGGAATGAATCAAAGCAAAATAGCTAGGACACCTATAAGCACCTCCACTAAGTTAGAAAAGGATGAGAATGGGAAAAAGGTAGATCAAAAATTATACAAGTGGAAGATTGGATCACTTTTGTATTTAACAGCAAGTAGACTGGATATAATGTTTAGTGTATGCATGTGTGCAAGATTTTAAGCCTCACCTATGGAATCACACATGAAAGTTGTTAAGCGAATTCTAAGATATCTTCAAGGGTCAATTGATTTGGGTTATTTTATCCTAGAAACACTAGCTTGGATCTTATAGGATATAGTGATGCTGATTATGCAGGATGTAGAACTGATAGGAAGAGTACTAGTGGAACTTGTCAATTTCTAGGACACTCTTTAGTCTCTTGGTTTAGTAAAAAACAAAATAGTGTTGCACTCTCAACAACAAAGGATGAATATATTGCAGCCGGTTGTTGTTGTGCTCAAATTCTATGGATGAAACAAACCCTAAGAGACTTTAATATAATCATATCAACAACTCCAATATTTTGTGACAATACAAGTGCTATCAATTTATCTAAAATCTTGTTCATCACTCTAGAACTAAACATATAGAAGTAAGATATCATTTCTTAAGAGACCATGCTCTTAAAAATAATATCAAGTTAGAATTTATTCCAACTAAGGAACAATTGGCAGATATATTTACAAAACCTCTTGATGAACAACAATTTATTAAATTAGAAGAGATCTAGGTATTTGTAAATTATCAGATATAACATAAAATATTACTCTATGTGCTTTTTCGGAATACTGAAGGTAACTACCGAAAATTACTGGATCGGCATACCAAAAATAGAATGGTATACTGATTTTATGATAGATTTTTCAAAATAGATTTTTCGGCATACCGAAATTATGCAGTATACCGAAATCCACTGAGTTACCTTTTTTGGTACACTGATGCATGTACCGAAACTTGTTCCGAAATCTCCTGTAACTGATTTCGGCATACCGAAAATTTTTCGATATACCGAATCACTCGTGAACCCTGTTTTAAAACCCAAAACCTAGGACTTTTCTCACTTGTTTTAACTTTCAGGCGACCGATTCTCTCCGCCGACACCTCTCCCTTCTCCTTCTCATCCGAGAATACTCCCTCTCCAACCCTCTTCGACCCTTCCTTTCCTCTTCTCTACCGATTTCTCACCCTTATTGAGGATGGCGCCTAAGAAGATGCTTGCGTCTAAGGGAAAAGGAAGCAATCGAAAGACACACCTGCAACTTCTGATACTCGCACTCAAAAATATCGTTTCGTTGACAATGAGGCCGAGCAAGCTCACCGAGAAAGATTTGCCAACAGAGAGGTACTCACTGGAAGAAGAATTCTTTTCAATGAACTTGATTCCATTAAACCTCTATTTGATTTCCTAGGTTGAATCCCGTTTTTAAGTTCCATAGGTGATAGATTGTATTATCCTACCCTTGTATCTCAATTCTATGCTAACATGACCTATCCTCACTCTCTAGCCCATTCTTATATTTATGGCAATACCATAGATTTTGACAATGTCTTACTAGGTCGGTTATTTAAAATTCCATATTCTGGGACCGACATCACCTTATCCATTTATGAGTTAGATTGGTCCTATGGTGAAATGAATAAAGCAACATCCTTGAACCCTAGGAGCACCTTCAAACCTAGTAAGATCAAACAACTCATCAAACAATCTCGCATTATTGCCTACATTGTGGCCGCCAATTTAGTCCAAAAGAAAGACCACCAAGATGAATTAAGTGAACTCACTTATAAAGCGGTCTATGCCATTGTCAAACAAATTCCGGTTAATTAGGGTCAAGTGATTTTTCACTGTATCACTCATGTAAAAACCAAGTTGTTTTTTGGGCCTCCTTTAACTTATTTGTTTGAAAATTATGACATTCCTCTTGATGACGAACCAAGCCTACCCGTCAAATCCAAACCTTTAGGAACTCAAGCCGTGGCCAAAATGGAACAAACTATTGAACTTCATAGTAAACTCAAAAATCTTCCAGAGGGTTCCTCTTCTGCACCACCGCAAACCCAAGCAAGAAACGAAGATGCCAGTTCTGAAGAAGAAGCTGAAGAAGAATCCGATGCGTCTAAGAAATTGGATTCACTTCAACAGCAAATGGCAAAGATGTGTGTTCAGCAAAAGCAGGTGTTGGACATCCAAATACAACAACAAAAGCTGATTTCTGACTTGATGCTTCAACAACATCAACAATAAAAGCTGATTTTTGACTTGATGCTTCAACAAAATCAACAACATCAAGTGTATATGGAATGCATCAAGAAACTTAGTGATCGAGTCGAGGCGTACCAGGACATGCTTCAAGAATATCACCAGGATATTCTTGAACACATTAATCTGCCCTTTCCTTAGTTTTGTTGTTGTAGCATTACTTGGTTCTCTCTTTACATTTTTATGCGATTTGGACATATATTGTAATTAACTTGAGTTATTAATGACTTTATCTCTTGTTTTGATTTCTTCTATTTGTCTTGATTGATTGATATTGATTGTTATTGATGCTATATATTTTCTATAGCTAAAAAGGGGGGGAGCTGTTTGTCACATGTCATATCTTTTTTGATTATGTCAAAAAGGGGGAGAAATAAATAACATATATGAAAATATCAATTTAAAGGATAATAGCATATATGAAAAGGGGAGCTTAGTTTAAGGGGGAGGTTATTGAAATTTTTTATCCTATATGATTATAACTCATAATTGATATTTTGATTTTGTCATCATCAAAAAGGGAGAGATTGTTAGAAATATATTTTGTTTTGATGATTACACCTGGACTAATGAATTTTTATATATTTTCATGAAAGATAAAGGTTGTAGAAATTACTTGTTGTAATTGTATATGTAAAGACATACTTAGAAAAAAGTTGAAGAAATTAGTTGAGTCATGTAAACTTTATGGTAAGTTGAAAATGTATATGTAAAGTCATACTTGGCAAATTAGTTGTAAATTATATGAAGTATCAAAATCGACATACAGAAGGAAAATCGGTATATCGATATAGGAAAAATCGGTATACAAAACGACACTCCGAGATTAAAGATGAAGAATCCAGAATCAGCATACTGGAGAAAAACGGCATACCGAAGCAGGAAAAATCGACACAAAGCAATGGGACTCTGAAAAAGGCTGTGGAGACAAAGCTGAAGATAAAACGGCATACCGTTTCAGGAGAATTCGGCATGCCGAAAGAGTTCTGGCATACCGAATTGCCCAAGAGTTGCTGATTAAAGATTGGATTGGCATTCCGATGGTCAAAATGGCATACTGATAATATAGCCGTTTATGACCGTTTTCTAGTTGTTAGACACACTTTTCGATGGTTCCTTGGCTATAAATAGGACCTCTACGTGCCTTGATAGAGACATCACATTGAGACACTTGTAACTCTCTAATTCCGTGCTCAAAATTCTGTCCTACCTTATCTTCACAAGCAAGATTGTAATTCATTTGTAAAAACGCTCTGTGAGAGGGAAGTCACAAGTTGTCAAGCTATAAGAGGAGGCTCTAGCTTCATGGGAAATGAGAAGTGGAAGGAGAAAGGATTGGGTTAGTGGGATTGCCAACACAAGTAAGTATCGTATTGCTTTACATATAAAGGGAAAAATCTCAAGAGGGTCTTGAGGAGTAGACTCGGCCGGGGTTTTGGCCGAACCACTATAAATAGCCTGTGTATTCATTGTCTCTCATCTCCTTCATGTGCACGAATTAGTGTTAACCTCAAACTTGTATGATTGTGCTATAGTTTCTTGTTTATTTTTGTAACATATTTCATATTGACTAACTTATACCTAAAATTGGGATAGTAAGTATTAAAAATTAAAATTCTCTATTCACCCCCCTCTAGAGAAGCCACTCGATCCAACAGCGTGTTCGTTCATCCTCCTTCCGAACCGTCACTGACTGCTTCTCGGTTGGCATATTTGTCTATCCTCCTTCCGAACCATTACCAACAACTTCTCGGTTGGCGTGTTCGTCTATCCTCCTTCCGAAACATCACCAATTGCTTCTCAGTTGGCATGTTTGTTTATTCTCCTTCCAAACTGTCACTGACTGCTTCTCAGTTGGCATATTTGTCTATCCTCCATCTGAACCGTCACCGACAGCTTCTCGGTTGATGTGTTCGTCTATCCTCCATATGAACCGTCACCAACAGCTTCTTAGTTGGCGTGTTTGTCTATCCTATCTTTTGAACCGTCACCATCAGCTTCTCGGTTGACGTGTTTGTCTATATTGTCTTCCGAATCGTCACCGACTACTTCTCGGTTGACGTGTTTGTCTATCCTCCTTTCAAACCATCACCGACTGTTTCTCGGTTGACTAGTTCGTTTATCCTATCTTTCGAACCGTCATCGACAACTTCTTGGTTGGCGTGTTCGTCTATCCTCCTTCCGAACCGTCACCGACAACTTCTCGATTGACGTGTTCTTCTATCTTGTCTTCCAAACCGTCACCAACTGCTTCTTGGTTGACGTGTTTATCTATCCTTCTTCCGAACCGTCATCGACTGCTTTTCTGTTGACTAGTTCGTTTATCCTACCTTTCACCGACAACTTCTCGTTTGACGTGTTCGTCAATCCCGCTTTCCGAACCGTCACCGACTACTTCTCAGTTGGCGTGTTCATCCATTCTGGTTTCCGAACCGTCACCGATTGCTTTTCGTTTGACTAGTTCATCATCCGCCTTTCGAACTGTCACCAACAGATTCTCAGTTGACGTGTTCGGCTTTCCTCCTTTTGAACCATCACCGACTGCTTCTCGATTGACTAGTTCATTTGTCCTGTCTTTTGAACCGTCACCGATAGCTTCTTGGTTGGTGTGTTCGTCTATCCTGCTTTCCGAACCGTCACCGACAACTTCTCAGTTGGCGTGTTCATCTATCCTCCTTCTAAATCGTCACCGACTACTTCTCGGTTGACGTTTTCGTCCATCTTGCTTTCCGAACCATCAACAACTGCTTCTCAATTAACGAGTTCACTTTTCTTGCCTTCTGAACCATCACCGACTGCGTCTCGGTTGAGGAGTTCGTCTATCTTGCTCTCGAACCATCACTGGTTGCTTGCTAGTTGACGAGTTCATCTTTCCCTGCTTCTGAGCCGTCACCGACTACTTCTCGATTGACGAGTTCTCTTATCTTGCTTTTCGACCCATCACTGACTACTTCTCAGTTGACGAATTCGTTTTTTCAACCATCCGGACTGTCGCCGACTACTTTTCGGTTGATAGGTTTGTTATCCTGCTTTGTTTTCCATCACTAGGCGTTTTTCTGGATGTTGTGTTAAACTCATCACAAGCTGATATCCCAAACTATCCGGTTGACAACTATCACACTGTCAGGAGCGGGCTGATACCCCAAACTATTTAGTTGACAACCATCACACTGTCAGGATTGGGCTGATAACCCTAACTATCCGGTAACGAGTCCGTCAACTCATTAGCGGGTTGATACCCAAACTATCCGGTTGACAACCGTCACACTGCCAGGAGTAGGATGATACCCCTAAATATTCAGTTGACAACCATCACACTGTCAGGATTGGGCTGATACCCGAAACTATTAGGTTGACAACCATCACCCTGTCAAGAGCGGACTGATAACCTTAACTATACGGTTGACAACTGTCACCCTGTCAGGACCGAATTGATAACCCTAATTATCCGGCAACTAGTCCGTCAACTCATCATAGGGCCGGTAACCCTAACTATCCGGCAACGAGTTCATCAACTCATCATTGAGCTGATACCCCAAACTATCTGATTGAAAACCGTCACACTGTCAGGAGTAGGCTGATACCCCAAACTATCTGGTTGACAACTGTCACACTATCAGGAGCGGGCTGATACCCCAAAACTATCCGGTTGATATCCGTCATCAGTCTATCCTCAGTCGGCAAGTCCGATATCTTGCCATGCATCCTCCAAGGCCCAAAGGCTTGTCATTTGCCAAGTTTCCCCCTATCGTGCGACGAGCTCGACTGTCATGTCCAGGCATCCCTTGGCACAAGTCGGGAAATCCCTCGTGCTCCCCTCCGTGAGCTAAGCTACCCACTCGTCACCAACAACGTCCTCATGCATCCCCCGACGTCAGGGTCATCCTCTGCACTAGCATCATGCATGGGCCACGAGTCATGACTTTCGGTGCATCCACCGAATAAGTGGTTCACGACCCCACAGCAAATATCACTCTCCCACGGACTCGGGTGGGGTGTCTTGTCAACCCTAAACATCGGTCTCAATTCGCTCGACCTCGCTTAGGGAGGGGCATTAGTAGACACCCCGATTTTGCAGTCACTTGCCAACAGGCTTCTTTAGAAAGATGCCCTGGTTACGACCACAAAAACCCCAATTTTCAAAACTAAAAGCTAAAGCCTAGCTCCACCAAAACCCTCAAACCCACTCAAGCCCACACAAGCCTAGTCAGGCCCACACCAGTCCACTTTGACCTAATCAAAGCAAAAAAAAACAATAATTAAGAATTAAAACCAAACATAATTCATTTAAAACACTTAAAATCCAAATTAATCAAACAAAAACCCCAATTAAAGTCAAAATTAAATAAAATCCACTTAAAATCCAATTAATCAAATTAAAACCATAATTAAAGTCAAAATTAAATAAAATTTACTTAAATCCACTTAAAATCCAATTAATCAAATGAAAACCCTAATTAAAGTCAAAATTAAATAAAATCCACTTAAATCCACTTAAAATCTAATTAATAAAGTGAAAACCCAAATTAATCAAATAAAAACCTAATTAAAGTAAAAATCCATTTAAAACATTTAAAACCCAAAATAATCAAATGAAAACCCTAATTAAAGTCAAAATCCATTTAAACCATTTAAAATCCAAATTAAAACCATAATCAAGTAAAACTTAATAAAATCCAATAAAAAAATTAAATCTAATTAAAAAGAAACCCTAATTCAAACAAAAATCAAGCAAAATCAGTGAAGTTAAAATCTAAGTCAAAACCCTAATAAAAACTAATTAAACCAAAATTTAAACCAAATCCCAAATTAAGCTAAGTAAAAACTAATTAAAACTCAAACACAACTTTAATCCAGTTAAATTTAGAAAAAAGTCCTAATTAATTAAACTCAAAACCCTAATTAAAACCCTAAAACCCTAAAATAATGAAACCCAAAAACCCAAATTTAAAAACAATTAATTAAATCACTGTGACCATGCCAACCTGGGGGTCCGACGCGGAGTCACGCGAGAGGGAGGAGATCACAACTATGCCAAGATGGCGAAGGCGCAAGACTGGATAAAGCAAAAAAGGAAAGGAGTCACCACCTAATCTTTTAAGGGAAAAACGAGAAAAACCACAAAAGATTAAATGCATGAGATGTAGATGTGAAGGCCGGATGTCTGCTAACCAAAGGATGGATAAGGATTCCTATTACGCACGATGAAGGTATTAGGCACCCTCGTACGTCCGAGAAACTCGGTCTTTCTAGTCTAAATCGCTTGCTAAAGGCTGGATGAACGCTTGCTAAGCCTAGATCGTGCTCTAAACATGCTAACATGAATGCCACGACAAGACTGGATAGATGTGCATGATGGTATGCGAAAACTGCGAAGAAATCCACATGAAATGACGAAATCGCAAAGTATGACACGACAAAGCAAATCCCATGACATGACGAGGTTTTCGCAAAGAATGGTTCAGAAAATCATACAGGCCTCAAGAGAATCAAAAATGCAAACAACTCTGGCCAGCAGAATCATGAAAAACATTGCGAAAATCGAGATGGGAAAATTACGAAGAAACCCACATAAAACGGACAAATGATGCCATGCGAAGAAAATCACATAAAATGACAGTGTTTCTAAACATAATGTTCGGGAAAACGACACTGACACCAAAAAGATAGAAAGTGGATTTGACCTAGGTCCTCAGGATCATGGAAAAAGTCTTGAAAATCAAAAGGGAGAGAATCCGCAAATGGGCCAATGTGGACCATTCGGTCAGTTCGTGTACGCCCTCGAGCGATGAAATCCAAATCAAATCGAAGAATTCCAAAAGATAAGAGTAAAGGAAATCAAATCGAATGCAGGATGATGGACTCTGAAAACAAAATGAAGGAAAATCCACGAAAGCAAGGCATGAGATGCAGGCTCGCTTAAAAAGGAGGGACCGATGCGCAAATGTGATGAAAACTATATGAAATGGATGAATAAGTGCCTAAATGTGTAAAAAGTGCTAAGGGATGACTTGGACAAGGATTAGGTAAGGATGAGTGCGAAAACTAAAATGCATGCACGTGGATTATAGATGTAGGGGCAATTTGGTCATTTTCATGGTTAGATGTGATAAATGCAAGTGTGGGGATGATGCATGATCTAATTTATGTCAAAATGAGTATCAAATATCCAAAAGAGGTTATTTGTGAGAAAAATGTGAAAAGGATAAGATCTTAAAAACCATGAAATGATGTAAATACAGTAAAGGACAAACATGATGACTGAAATGCAAAATTCACAAAAGGTTGACACTTTGGATCAAAAATGTATTCATGACTTCTATTCTAACATGCAGATGATGGATCAAATGAGAATGTGGCAATGAGGAGTGTGAAGAATTGTACTTGGTTAATTTCCTGAAAGCTCAGGGTCTAAAGTGCAAAATTCACACATAATTGCAAATAGGATCAGAATATGAAGCTAAGGGTCAATTCATAGTGAAAACATGATTTTAAAATGGAATCCACGATTAAATGCAAAATGTGAGATGCCATGAGTGAAAAATATCAGAAATATGCAAGAAAACATTTAAAACCCTAAATAATGGATTTAAAACTAACCTAAGGGTCTAAATGCAAATTTCCTATGCTCAAGGATTGTTTATTAGGAACTCAGGGACTTATGTGCAAAATTTTAGGGCCCGAATGTGATAAAAATTGGGCTTTTATACTAGTCAGTGTAATTATAAGGTTTCCTAGGCACCAAGATGAAAAATACATAAAGAAAACTCCTTTCTAAAAGTTCCAAGGGCTTAGAGCAAAATATCAGGACCTAAATGTAAAGAAAATATGAAAATAGGGACCTAAGCGTGATAAAACATTCATGAATGCATCAAAGATGAAAAACTAAAATATGTAGGGGATTAGATGCAAATCTCATAGAGAAAAAGAAAGAAATGAAAGTTTTTTTTTAAACTACAGGGGCTAAAATATAAACAAAAGGACCTAAAAGTAATAAAGGGAGGGCCTAAAAATAAAATTCTAAAACTAAAGGACCTACTCCAAAAAGCATAACTTCGAAGTTCACCAAAGGACCCGGTGACGCGACGTCTGGATGGCTCTTGCGACCGCTCAGGAGGCTGGAGGGAGTCTCCGAGGCGTCGAAAGGGACTAGAGCGGTCTAAGTTGCTCCTCCCACCTCACGCTTTGGCGAGGTGGCTTGTCGGTGTCGAGGAAGATGATGGCGAGGAGGTTGGTGGCGACTCAATGGCTGGAGCAGCGCGGCGACAGCCAGGAGAGCTTCAAGGAATCACGGCGAGTCTCTGGGGCGCATCGGTGTGGACCGAGATGGCCTGAGGCGTTCCTCCCACCTCTGGCTCTGACGACAGGCACGACGAAGGTGGGGCAGCGCCATGAGAGTTGTGGCTATAGCACGGTGGTGCAGAGGAGTTCGTGGCGAGCGATGGAGGTTCCTGATGCAATGGCGCTGAGCGGGGGAGTCTAGAGTGCTCTAGCGTTTCCTCGATGGCGATCGACAGTCGACAGTGGCAAGAGCGACGACGATGGGGTTTCTAGGCCTACGGGAGGCTAGAGAATCCTCTCCAAAGCAGGGGAGCTCTGGGAAGAGGAGGAGGAAGAGGTAGGAGGGGCCTTAGAGACCACCTCCCACCGTTGGGGGGCCATGGGTTCACCGAAGGTGGTGAACCCACCACCAGAGGGTCGCGAGAGGGCAAATAGGGCTGCCAACTCCGACCACCTGACCTAGAGGGGTTCTATGGACCCCAAATCGACATGAATTGAAGGTAATAGGAGGGGGATTACCTGGATGAAGCCTGATGTCCTTCCCAGTAGTGCTCGACGGCGAGGCTCTTCTAGGGGCGCCCTGGCTGCGACGATTAGGGTCGCGAAAATGGGTGGCTGGTAGGGGTGCAAACGGATATGGTATATCCGTAAAAAATCCGTATCCATATCCGTTTCTGGACGGATACGGATATGGATTTTTCAATTTGAATGGATACGGATACGGATATGTAGTTTGAAATTTCAACGGATACGGATAAGGATATCCGTATTAATATTATAATATATAAATTTAATTATTTACTTTTTGTAACCATGCCGGCGAGGAGGATCGCAAAATAATGCAAAACGGTCGGCAAAATCACGTCAAAAAACAAAACAAAAATGCAAAAATGCAGGAGTCGCCACCTAGTCTATTATGGAAGACAAGGAAAACCATAAACATGAAAAATCATGCAAAACAATAAGGACAGGTCTG
>JAMKQA010009905.1:0-10724 GCA_024699735.1 Posidonia australis | reverse complement strand
GTGATTTTCTTGTGTTTGTTTTGGTTTTCCTCGTCTTTCCATTAAAAGACTAGGTGGCGACTCCTTTCCTTATCCTTTTTGTCTTCCCTTTGGTGTTTCCGGGTCTTATCTCTTCTTCTGGATTCACCATTTTCACCGTGACCATATCGGATCTCCTCGTCTGTTTCCACACACTGAGTAGTAGGAGAGCCACGCAAGGGTTCCACCGGTATGATCATAGGAACTGGCAACTCCGCTGGGGATAACCAGATTCTAGCTTTCGTTCTGGTTTCCCTACTTGTCTTTGGTCTGTTTACATTGTGCTTGTTTGCTTGTTCTGTTTGCTTGTACATATTTGACTGAACATGCCTTTGTTGCTTTCTTTACACTGTTGCTATGCCACCACACATGCACATGTCTTAATTCATGCTTTGTTTGTCGATGCTTGCTTTTTATTCACCTACTCGAGCACAACACAAGCACATGCCATGTTTACGCCTTTTGTTTGATTTTCGGATGCCATAATTGTGTGTTTTTTTCCCTTCTTTTCGGATTTGCCATGGTTAGGAGAGTAGAGACTTGTTTGCTTCCCTATCTGGTTAAAATAAAACACACAAATTCAGACGAACAACTAAATAAGACATAATTAGAGACAAATGCTCACAAATCCCTCTGGTTAAAACACACAAACTCAGTTGAACAATTAATAAGGACTAACTAGAGACGAATGCTCACAATCCCCTCTGGTTTAATAAAATGCAAGTAAATGACACCAAAGCATATCGCATGTTTGATCATATAGGGCATGCATCTTCTCCTCTCGGTCTACCCATAGTTTGTGAAGGACGATCCTAGCAGCCCATTCTATAGCTTTGGAGTAAGACGTGTTGCTAGTTTGTCCCCTCTTGTCCGGGGTCGTGTCGATGCTAGTAGAGGGTACAACGCCATGCTACTACAGGAGACGAGGCCACCAACGCACCACTCGTTCACTGTCTGCGCTTTGGCCAGGATTTAGAGCAGGGACCTTACTTTCAGACTAGAGTCAAAACCCAAACCCTTGAGTGTGTCCCATGTGGTCAACCCCATGTGGGACGTGCATGGTGAAAGAGAGCATGTTAGTAGCATTCATGTGCATGTGTGCCATTCATGCCACCCTAACAAACAATTGCATAGCTAACTTTTTTTTTCTTGTGTTGTCTTGTCTTCTCTTTTTCACTGACACTTTAGGTTTCTTTTCCTTAGCCAAGATTTGAGTTATTTACGAGTTCCTAGGTTAGAGCCTGGGAGTTCCTTTTCGTGACCTCATTCTTGAGGTATTGTTCTTGACTGTCTCTTCCTAAGCTATTCGTCGATTCCAACGATAGCTCCTCGTAGGTGTCGTCCTTTTATTTGCAATCGCAGCCCTGTCCTCACCCGTTCGCGGTCTATCATGGCCCAATGAGCTTCTGAGATCTCTACATCAGCTACTTTGGAGGGGATTCCTATTTCTGCCCCTCCTCCCTCTTTTGCCCTGTCATCATTTGTTCCTTCATCGCTCCATGGTGGCTTCTTCGCGGCACTTGGAGCTCCTCGCCCTCTGATTTCGGGACACTGGCAGACCTTCACTGGTCTGGAGCCCGCTACAGAGGTAGTCACTGTAACAACTTCCAGGGTATCTGATCTAACAGTGCCCTATCCTACTGTTGACCCTCATTCACATGATACACAGTTCACTGCGATTGTCTCTTCGATAGGGATCCAGCCTGCATCCTCCTTGAACTTCCAGCTTCCTCTGACATCCCTGTCACTTGCTGTTCCGACCCTCGGTACTGCTACCAATGGTTCTGCCACTGTACAGTCTCAGCAACTTCTGGCCCTTGCTCAGAGGCTATAGAACATGGCCTTCTCCTAGGATCCCACTTTGACTACGCCTGTCTGTCCTGTTCCTGAGGATCCTATTCTGCATGCTCAAGCCATTCATGCAGCACTAGTCACTCTACCACTACAACTGTCGCCACAGCTTCCTGCTGTTTCGACGACGGGCTTAGCCACTCTGCCTGTAGCATCATATCCACAGCATGCACAGCATCTACCTCCAGCAACTGGTGGTCAGCCTCTTGGGCTGGTGGGAGTACATTGGCCTACGAACCCGACCACACTGGTTCAACAGCTGTTGCTCCCACACACAACTACATGCACTGCATAGCATAACATTTCAATACCATTGCATCAGGTTCAGGCATCAACATACACTCCACCATTGGCACACACACACGGGTACGCTGGCCATCACGCCACAGCACTAGGTGGCGAGATGGTAGATCTGGAGGAGCACATGGGTGCCATAGACACAGCGTACACGGGACCTGCCCCGGCTGCACACTCAATGTCAGTAGCAATGACAAATGCACTTTACGCCAATATGAACGACCTGGAGAAAGCTCTCCAACAAGTGCAGGGCGGGGACCGCCAGTCTTTCTCATTCTAGGGCCTCTACTACTTTCCAGAGGCAGTACTCCCACCGAACTTTCATATCCCGGAATTTGAGAAATACAATAGGGAATGGCTGCCCGATTTCGCATCTTAGGGCGTACTGTGGCGATCTCGCTCAGCTCCTAGTTGACGAGCGACTTCTTATTCGTCTTTTCCAGAAATGTCTCACTGGTCCAGCTCTGAAGTGGTTCACATCACTGGATATGACCACCATCAAGTCTTGGAACGATCTGAGTCAAGCTTTCCTGGTACTACTCTTTTAATCTAGACATGGTCCCAAAGTGCGAGGACCTAGTTGCAACCAAGCAGAAGCCCCACGACCCATTCGGGGAGTATGTCGGGCGCTGGCGAGCCCTCGCTTCACAGGTACGTGATAGACCCTCGGACGAGGAGTCTATCTAAATCATTATTCGAGGAGCGCAGCCAGCGACCGGGGCTCTATTGAGCATTTAGTCCATCTCCACTTTCACAACCCCGATTAAAGCTGGCACCCGCGTAGAGGGTTCACTCAATAGCGGAAGTTTCCCTACGCTTGCAGCATTCACCAAGCAGACAATGGCTACTGGCGGATCCAGTAACAATAACAATGGCAATAATGGATCTAACACTGGATTCGACCGGAAGAAGGAGTCCACTAGGAATGCTGTAGCCTATGTAGGAGCTCCTGCTATGCCAGCGAATGTGGTGAACCCGCCAGCTTAAAATCAGGTCATTTATTCACCTACACCTAGGGCTCCACGCACTTCACAGATCACAACCACTGCTGAGCCAGTCTACCAGCCAGCACCGGCAAGGCAAGGGCGTTACCTAGGACCTAGGCGGTCACCACGACCTGAGAGAGACTTCACTCTTCTGGTCGAGCCGTTGAGCGTTATATTTCCCAAGGTAGCGTCGCTACTGAAGCTTCCAAAAATCCGCCCATTGCCAAACCCGATTCCACCATGGTTTAAGGAGGATTTATTCTGCAGTTACCATAGAGTCGCCGGGCACTCTACGGATAATTGTTACACACTCCGAAATGCTATTCAGAATATGATTGACCACAAGGCAATCATCATTAACACTCAGGAGGAAGAACCTAGGCCCACTGCAGGAGCATCCCACTCATCTGCATCCATATCAGGCAATATAGTCAGCCAACCTCTGCCTAAGCATGCACCAGGAACTTTAGGAGTGCATTCCCTTTCTTTGGATGTGGTCGAACCTTTTGATCTTTCTTGCCTCATCCTTGATGTTTCTAAAGCCCCTTCTTATCAGCTGAGTCAATTTTTCCTTGATACTGTCAATTTTGCTATTAACGTGATTCAGTTGACTACTCGACCGAGGCGCGTGGTTGCCCGACCCACCATGCAATCCGCCCCACCAGTGATCAGCCTGTTAGCCAGACCGAGGCATAACCTGACCCCCCAAGTACCAGAGCCCACTCTGGCAGCATCAACCCCTATAGAGTTAAGAGCCCATGCTCCTGTGGTCATCAACCTAACACAGGACACCCACCACATGCCCTACAATTACACTGCCGAAATGTGCACAGAGGTAATGTGGTCGGGAAGGGTGTATGAGGCCCCAGCCCCAACAAACAAGACTAGTCAGCCTGTGGTCCCATCTACCCAAGCTAGAGTCCCCACTCTTGGTCCAATCCCTGAGGAGACTACCACCAAAGCTAACCCTACCACCAGAACTAATCCACCAGTAGCCAACATTACCGCTCAGTTGAAGAAAATTAAGGCAGATATTTCCATCTGGGACCTTATCCACACCTCGGCACAACATAGAGAAGCATTTCTTTGAGTCTTCCAGGCCGCCCATGTTTCCTCAACAATACAACCCTCAGCTTTGGAAAGCATGGTGGGAATGATAGCTGCGTCTGAGGTCATTTCCTTCTCCAGTTCTGAGCTTCCTCCGGTAGGGACAAATCATAATCAGCCCCTGTTCATTGCGATGCAATACCAGAATTTCTGCATTCCTCTTATGCTGGTTGATAATCGTGCTGGTCTGAACGTTTGCCCCTTGCGGACTGCAAGTCAAGTGGGTTTCAAATCGGAGGACATTACTCCAGCTGTAAAGGGAATGACGACCTTCGATAACACGCACCATGATGCATTAGGGATTCTGACCATTCCCTTAATCATTGGCCCTGCCCATTTCGAGGTTGAGTTTTATGTTGTTGACCTCGAACCATCCTTCAATCTCCTGCTTGGGCGCCCTTTGCTCCACAAGCATCAGGTCATCCCCTCAACCCTCCATAGCATGATTAAATTCCGTTGGAACAATGACATCGTTGTTGTAATGGCGGAAAACCTCGAAAAGGAGAGGGTAGAGGCAGTCTCTTCGGTCTCACCCCTTACTGTCTGCTTTGACTCCAGACCCTCTGATGTGCTCTACCGTGTCGACCGTTTTGAACCGGTCAATTTTATTCCAATTCTCAAGCGTGCCAGCCATTTGGCCACTTTTGGCAACCCCTTTTTGATGGTCGAGAATCTGTGTCAGAGATGGGGGTACGAGAAAGGAGCACCTCTCACGCGGAAAGGCCAAGGAATCGCAAAACCAGTCGCTGCAGAAAGAATATGCGAGTTTGAAGGGTTGGGTTACAAGCGCAAGCCACAGGATAGATGCGCAAGGCGTCGTAAGTTCCAAAAGCTCGTCATTCCTCAAGATTTAAACAATTTCGTCTGTGCAGTATTGCTGGATCCCAATCGGAGTTTGATGCTTACAGAGTCTGATTCCAAAGAGCCAGTCGGTGAACCAGAATGGGTGTGCATAGAGGACTACTACTCGGACGGGGAAGTTAGGGATTCAACATCATCCGAGTCCCCGGGAGAGCCATGCTAACATTGCTGCCTCCAAAGTCAGCAGAAGGTCTGTCAATTAATCGAGCAGCAGCATGGGATGCATCAGGGGTAGAGTCAGCAATAGCAGCTTCAGAGAATCAAGCAACAATGAGGAGGTTATAGCCAAGGCAACTAGAATCAAAGCCCGGGGTGTTGAAGACTACCAACGCCTACCATGTAGATTCCCCTTCCGACGAAGAGGAGGGAGATGCCGTGGTGGCTCAAGTAGATAACATGCTCAGTGACTTAGAGGTTCTATTTCAGGAGTAGTTATCAATGTTGGCTGAAGATGCACAGGATGAAATTAGGCGTAGGAACGGGAAAGCAACAATGACAGAGGACAAGGGAGAATCAACAACAACACCGGGTCAGTCCGCAGTCATGACCGGGAGGCGGGTCTAGGTGGTACTATCAGACCTGGCCCCACTTGAGCAGTGGGATCCAAAAGAAGAAGATCCTGAGTTAGGCTCAGGAGGGAACCCAGGCAGCAGCACTCACATCAGTCAAACAGAGGACAGCTGCCCACCTGTTGTACATGCTATGCAAAGACAGCACGGTAATCAGAACTTTTAGGTATCAGAGGAGGAGCAATCAGATGCAGGCTCAGAAATATCAAAGCCAGGAATCATCAAGGGTGCATACAAGAAAACCAGGGATACAGTGACCATTTTGAAATACCATCAGAGGCTATGATCCTAGAAAACAAGGACTGCATCGATCAGTTAGAGTCAGTTAACTCTTGCTACTTGAAAAGGTACTATCAGTGATAATAATCAGTGTGTCCTCACATTGCGACACCAACACTTTCCTCCATGCATGCATAAATCCATGCTCTTCCTACATTCATGTAGCTCTGCATCACCACACACTAATTCTCATGTAGAATATGCATATGCAGGGCATAGTTCTCTTACATCAACACATGTATGGATCTTAGCCCTATGATGATAGGTGAGATAAGCCAGCTAATGTTGGGAATGTGTAGCACCTCCTCAGGTAGATACTATTCAGGAACCTAGAGAGTGAGGGAGCCACCTTTCATTGTGAATTGGTCGAAGTATCCAAGCTCCTCAGGGGCCCTACACCTCCAAAAGGGAGACAAAATGTTAGGGGTGAGAATGAGAGCATGAGAAATGAAAATATACAATAAAATATCAGTGAAAGGGCATAAAAAATAAGAGGACAGAATTCGCAAATAGAAGTCCGCCCTAAAGAGATAGGCATGTCGGGTAACCCTGTCCCTCAAGTTTATCTTGGAGAGGAGTCGGAGTGAGTACTTGGGAGACATGTTCCAAAAGGGCCTAGCCACCCCTTTAAACAAGCAGCAGCTCTCCATCAAAAACCAGGTACCCATTACCTCCAAGCCAGGGATAGGGTGAACCCACATGCCTATGAGGGAGAGAATAAAGAATAATTAAAATAAAAAGCAGGGGTATGGTCTAGTGGGGTTTGGAATGGAGCCCAAAACACAGTGACCTGTTTCCAGAGAGCCACCCAACAACTAGGGGCTTGGATAGAATCTCATGAGGTCTGGAGTTGCCATTCCCTTATACTTAGCAATAGGCATCCCAACGCTGAGGGCACCAATAAGATCCAACAAATCATTTAGCATGCATACATTTCTTCCTGCAAATATCATCCTAATAAACGTCGCGGAGTGTCACTTGGCTCTCTTGTCTTGAATGCGACAATGTCTTTCAATTCAAGAGAATCAAGAGGACATCACCTAAACCAGGGGCATGTAAGCTGCTCTGGTTGGTTTGGGACCATTTATGTCAACCAGGGGCATGTCAATTGTCCTATGGTTGGCCACACTGAGCCAATACTTGACCAAGGGCATGAAAGCCGCTCTGATTGATTAAGAGTTATTTATGTCTGCCAAGGGCATGTTGGTTGTCCTATGGTTAGACGCTTTGATCCATCTCGACCAGGGGCATGTCAGCTGTCCTATGGTCATACACTCTGGGCCAATGCTCGACCAAGGGTATTTCAGCTGCTCTACAGATCGAAAGTCCCCAGTGCTCGGTCAGAAGGCGCAGTCAAACGATCCCAATTCCCCAAGTCTGCTGTCTTTATCTCACTGCTTGGTTAGAGCTAGTTGGTAACCAGGACATTCCCTCAGGGCTGTGCACAAGATTTGGTTTTTTCAGCTCCTTCAGCAACAATCTCCAGAGATCGTCTACCCCTTCTGAGGGGGCTCGAGCTAGGAAAGCTGAGGTGCCCACAAATCATGGGATACCCCACAATGGTTGTGCCCACACAGTGCTCAGATGTTCTCCAAGCTTGGATCAAACAGTTAACTGAAAGTTACCGCGACAAGCTACGGATTTGGGGAATCTCCACAAAGATTCTGGACATCGCAAAAGTGGAGGTTTTCCGATACTTTCTATGTGCTGCAGCCCGATTCTGGAAAACGTCTCATCATGTTTTTCGCTTTGGGAGAATCGAACTGACCCCAACCCTGGAGGAAGTACACAGAATTTGTTGCCTACAGAATTTCCTGGGACCCACAATGTTTATGCGGCGAGACGGGTATTCCTCAGTCGTGTGCGATCTAACTGGCCTATCAACTAGCGAATGTGGTCGCCAGCTCATTTGTACCGACGGACTATCTCCTATGGTGAAGTCGGCTTACTTTGTCAAAGTAGCTGGAATGCGTGCCTCTCTAAGTGATGAGCTGTGGTTGAAAGGCTTTGTTGTCCGCTTCTTGGGAGAGTTAATCTTCAGCCATGGTCAGATGATTGTAAGCATCGAAGTTGCGAAGATTGCCTTGGCAGTTGTCACCCAGTAGATGGATCTGGCTCCAGTTATCCTAGCAGAAACTTATCGGGCGCTAAACCGTTCATTGCGACGCTATCGGCACTTCTACTGTTGTGGAGCTTTTGTACAAGTATGGATGGCTGCACATCTGGGTGTAGCAGTCTTGCGCTCATAGCGATCAGCCTTTGAGTCCTACTGCCAAAGTGGCCATGCACGCACGCTCACCTCAGTTCAGAAGGAGTATGAGTGATTACAAAGCCTGACAGAACAGAAGATCATATGGTGCATTATTCCATCAGCTTCTTGCAACTTTGAAGCATTCTTCAATACAACAGGCATGCGGCTTATCGTCCTACTGGGGTTGTCTAGGGGAGTGGAATGCCACCCAATCCGTGTGATGCGGCAGTTCGGTTACCAACAGGATTCTCTGGCTCAGGGGCAAATGCTAGCACGATTCAAAGAATACCCCCTGAGCTCCTACAATCCGACTAGCGAGCTATCTCGCTTGCTCAGTGGCTCCATACGGTCAAAAGATCTTGTAGCCAGAGAAGGGAAGAGTTGCACAACAGATTATGAAGCCGAAGTCGAAGAGACCTGGCCAATCTGCGAC
Source organism: Posidonia australis (assembly GCA_024699735.1). Lineage (NCBI taxonomy): Eukaryota > Viridiplantae > Streptophyta > Magnoliopsida > Alismatales > Posidoniaceae > Posidonia > Posidonia australis. Next base: position 2,072 of record JAMKQA010009905.1, on the reverse strand, counting down.
GCCGCCCCGAGTCATATGTTTTTTGCCAAAACCTCGGGCTCCAAAAGACCTAGAGATGAAGAGGGTTCTTAAAATTCACATCATGTTACACATACAAGTTGTAGTACATGTAATCAATCCATTTGACTTTGATAATGCAATACAGCAGAAAATTTTTGGCCAGGTTGATTGATTGATCATGGTTGATGCGCAACGAAGATCGCCACCCTGACAACATGTGCAAGGCTAGTGCTAGATTCTACTTCCTTTTGCCTATCGGCTTGGCACTCGAGACCACCCAGATAATAGCCGAATATCTCATTTTATTGCCCCAATCTGGACGAAGGAAGTCTTCACAACTTCTATGTCAGAAAGGGTGGCAGGGTCTTTTACATTTAAGATTTTCCCATCCACGGTTCGTCCCAATGGAACGAATCCTGGTGTGATTTTCCTATCCACGGTTCATCCCAATGGAATGAATCCTGGTGTGATTTTCCTATCCAACGTTCATTCCAATGGGACGGATCCTAGTGTTCTTTTACTTTTGTAATTTTCCTATCCACGGTTCGTTCCAATGGGACAGATCCTGGTATTCATTTACATTGATTTTCCTATCCACAGTTTGTTCCAATGGAACGAATCCTGGTGTGATTTTCCTATCCACGGTTCGTCCCAATGGAACGAATCCTAGTGTGATTTTCCTATCCACGGTTCGTCCCAATGGGACTGATCCTGGTGTTCCTTTACATTTGATTTTCCTATCCACGGTTCGTTCCAATGGAACGAATCCTGGTGTGATTTTCCTATCCACGGTTCGTCCCAATGGGACGGATGCTAGTGCTTCTTTACATTTTGAAATTCTTTCCTATCCACGGTTTGTTCCAAAGGAATGAATCCTGGTGTGATTTTCCTATCCACGGTTCGTCCTAAAGGAACGAATCCTGGTGTGATTTTCCTATCCACGGTTCGTCCCAATGGGACGGATCCTGGTGCTCCTTTACATTTTGAAATTCTTTCCTATCCACGGCTAGTTCCAATGGAACGAATCGTGGTGTGATTTTCCTATCCACGGTTCGTCCCAATGGAACGAATCCTGGTGTGATTTTCCTATCCACGGTTCATCCCAATGGGACGGATCGTGGTGCTCCTTTACATTTGAAATTTTTTCCTATCCATGGTTCGTTCTAATGGAACGAATCCTGGTGTGATTTTCCTATCCACGGTTCGTCCCAATGGAACGAATCCTGGTGTGATTTTCCTATCCACGGTTCGTCCCAATGGAACAAATCCTGGTGTGATTTTCCTATCCACGGTTCGTCCCAATGGGACGGATCCTGGTGCTCCTTTACATTTGAATTTTTTTCCTATCCACAGTTCATTCCAATGGAACGAATCTTGGTGTGATTTTCCTATCCACGATTTGTTCTATTAAGATGAATCCTAGTATCCTTCATTTCACCTTTGGTTTTTTGTTTACTTCCCTGTGGGCTGGTAGCCCGAACTACCTGGATGACTTCCATGATCAGTCATTTTCTGATGCTTTTCTTGATAGGTGCGATAACCAATCATGTCTCTTATGAGCTGAATGGTCGTCAGCTTGTCAGTGCTTTGTTTTTGTTCCTCTATTTTGCTTCAGTTGTGGCAGCAAGACCTCTGGTGCGGACCTTTGGTATGTTAATTGCCGGTGGTTAATTCTTGTATATGGTTTCATGTGGGGTGTCTTTGTCAACCCTGAGCATCGGTCTCTGTTCTACTCGACCTGCGACCTCGCTCAGGGAGAGGCATCTGTAGACACCCCAATTTTCTGATTTTGCATGTGTAGACACCAGCAAGACCTCTGGTGCGGCCCAGCCGTTTCCAGACCGTGGCTACTGACCTTCCATCTTCCGGCTGTTACCTTTGCCAACGAATGTGCTCGAGAATATTCGAGTCTCTTCGTCTACGAGGCCCTCTAACTTCCTAAGTTACCCCTCTCATATATCCCTATAAATAGAGACCCATTTGCAACATAGACTAGGTGGCGACTCCGTTTTATTTTGCTTTTTCGACGTGATTTTGCCGACCGATTTCGCATTCGTTTGCGGAACCTCCTC
>JAMKQA010009904.1:0-10695 GCA_024699735.1 Posidonia australis | reverse complement strand
ATTCGTTTTATCCAGATCATGCTTGTTCTTAAATATTTCACACATTTGCATGCATGAACCCATTCACTTGCCTTGGTTTCAAATGCTTTGTTTTCATGATGATCCTTGACCCTATGCACTCGCGGCATGTTTTCCAGTTTTCATCATGGCATAATCCTTTTAGCACTTGCTTGATTCCCCCATGTATCTCTGCTGGGCGGGTTCTGGATCAGGTCACAGTCTGATCAAGAATCCCTGGGGCACACATCCTAGTCGCACCTAACCCGCGCACTAATCTGGCGCACTTAGCAGGCGCGCCAAACTGGTTGGAGATCAGTGCACTCGCATTAGCATCATACTTGCATGGCTTTATCGCAAAGTTTTGAGCTTGTTTCTTTCTGATTGATTCTCTGGTCTGCCAAGATGCCACCTGCATGTTTTCAGCTTTCAATCAAACTGTTTTCCATTTGCTTTTTCTGCTTTGTTATTCAGCTCCAGGCTGAATCTGGTAGACTGATTGCACCTTACTCTCTTGTGAGAACCATGTGTATCGGTCTGTGATCCGGAGGCTTGGCTGGATCTTCGCTTCCTGCATCTAGTTCACATAGATGAGATCTTGTGTGAGGCTTCAGGCCCTTGAGCTCAAGATCATCGCATTGCATTTACATGTTTAATTCTTTTAAAGCTTGTTTTCCAAGTTTTTCCAGAATGATTTCTGTTGCATGCTTTTCCAGAGTGCACCCTCTGATGTGTTGCTTTGCTTTGCTTTCTATGTTTTACACTCTGCATACATTACTGGCCCACCTAGACGCACATAGGTGGCGCTCCAGACTGATGTACCAGCCTGGCGCACCAAACAGGCGCAGTATCCTGTTTTCAGTAGCACACAGCATGTTTTTCGTGTGTTTTGCTTGCTTTCTCGACCCGATTTGCTTCTGGGTTTTCATCAGTTTTTCTTCCTTGATACATTAGGAAGGCACTCCTCTGTTTTCAGCAGTTTTCCTGCATCTTAGCTTGCCCTTAGGCATATAGCAAGTAATGATGAGAAATCACTCAAAATGATACAACTTTGATTACGTTTATGCAATATCTTTGCATTACGCACTTGACCCGAATTAAAGAGTGATACTTCTGAGCATTAGGACACACCCCTACACATCATGCACCTATATTCTAGACACCACTCATAAGCATAGCATGGCATATCGCCCTCGGGCGTACAGCAAAAGGCTGAAAAGCCAACATTTCATAAGCATAGGAGAAACCATAGAAGACTGATTATTCGGGCGTGCGAGGGTGCCTAACACCTTCCTCGCACGTAACAGGGATCCTTACCCGCATTTTTGGTTTACGCTCCCTTGGCACACATACCACCTACCTGTGGGCCACCCCCGTCGGCATAGTTACACCATGATTAGGAGAGTAGAGAAATGTTTGCCTCCCTATCTGGTTAAAATAAAACACACAAACTCAGATGAACAAATAATATGGCATAACTAGAGACAATTGCTCACGAATCCCTATGGTTTAATAAAACGCAAGTAAAAGACACAAAAGAATATCGCATGATTGATCATATAAAACATGCTTCTTCTCTTCTCGGTCACCCACAGTTCCCGAAGGACCACTCTGGTAGCCCATCCTATAGCTTTGGCGTAGGACGTGTTGCTTGTTTGTTCCCCCTTGTCTGGGGTCGTGTCGGTGCTAATAGAGGGTACAGCTCCATGCTACTGTAGGAGACGAGGCCACCAACGCACCACTCTTTCACTGCCTGCGCTTTGGCCAGGATTTAGAACGGGAACCTACTTTTCTGACCAGAGTCCAAACCCAAACCCATGAGTGTGTCCTACGTGGTCAACCCCATATGGGACATGCATGGTAAGAGAGTGCACTTTAGGACATTCATCTGCATTGTGTGTCATGGCATGCACTTTAATAACACGCATTTGTCTTTGTGTCGTTGTCCAGGTTCTAATACCTGTTTCTCTTGCCTGTTTTCTCAGGTACTTTGTTGCGAGGTCCTTAGCCAGGAGCTCAGGTGTCTCCGTCGTGGGCAGCCTCCCGTGGTTGTGTTTTTCTTGTCTTTTCTGAGCTATTGGTCACTTTTTGACTGTAGTTCTTCATAGAGCTTGTGCGTTTGTTCTTTTCCACAGCTCCTTTATTTCACTTGCGGATAGCCATGGCCCCGCGGACCTGCAAGCCTCCAGTTATTATTCTGAATGGGGTCCCACATTCAGGTCCTCCTTCTCTCACTTTAACTACTTCCTCTACCCTCTATACGTCCCGATTTGGGAATCATGGAGAATTCTTATCTTCTCTTCCGGGACAGTGGTGAACACCAGTCGGTCTAGGACCCGTCACTAATTCAACTACGATGACTACCACGCGGGTCCCATAAGTTCTGCCAACTGCACCCTATTCCTCGGGCCCTCCTATTTCAGGAGTTCAATCAGCTACGGATTCATCTGTTTTAGGAGCCATTCCTGTTCCGCTCGTGCCTTCTGACCTATCTTTTGGTGGGTCTTTGGCCATGCAGGCTCAGTACCTAAGAGCTTTGGCCTGAGGGTTCGAGCACATGGCCTATTCTCTTGATCATGTTGAGAGTCCTCTATTTTCGACCTCTAAGGTTCCAGTGCAGACCACTATAGCATTGCAGGCTCACCCCACTTCATTATTGCCCATAAGCATCACACCGCTCCAACAATGGGGGCGTTGTCTCTGCCTCCTGCACCACAACTGCATTGGTCACAGCATGCATCACAGTCACCTAGGAATCAACCCATTAGTTGTGTGAGAGTACAGCATTTCTCGAGTCCGTCACCCGGAGCCGTCTCGTGCCGCAGTTGTTGCTCTCGCGCTCAACACCACACACAACACAGCATATTCAGAATTCACCTCAGCATCAAGATCAGGCTCCAACATGTAGGTCGTCACCGCACACTAGGCGCACACCTCCCACTGTCAAGCTAGTGCATGTCGTCGCATTGGCTCAACAAGGACAACAACCTAAGGAGAAACGAGGCTGTTGCGTTGAAAGTGACTATACTCCACTGGGCGAGTCGCTGAGCGCTGTTTTTCCTCGTGTTGTGTCGCTTCTGAGACTCCCGAAACCTCATAGGTTTTCCTCTTTCTCCCTGTTTTTCCTGGGGAATCCATCGGGCCTCTTTAGCCTAGTTTGTTCTTTGGTCTTTTCCGCAACGTTCACATGTGTCGCTCTTGTTCTAGTCCTTCTTTTGCCTAGTTTGTCCTCTTTTCTTTTCTCAGTTCTATTCGACGACACTCATATGCACCACTCTTGTTCTTGTTCCTCTGCAGGGGGCCCAACCTAAAGTTTGCCAGTTTGTCATGCGTTGATCTAACCCAGCACGTGCAAATACCCTGGATCAAGTGGGAGACAGCCGTTACAGCAGATGTGAACTCTAACAGAGATACAATCTTAATGCTAGTAGCAGATTCAACATTCACAGTGGCAATCTCAGTTCCAATAAAGCTTTTGATGGCCTCAGATACATCAGCCTTGAATCTGGTTTCCAGTGGCATTGCAAGGAGTTACTATGAACCTCAATGGTATCGGCAAAACAGTAGCGACAAGGACTGGAGTTGTATCCTTTCTCATTGTTCTCCTTTGATTTCTTTTTGCATTACCATATAGCAAAGCACAAAAAAATAGGAAAAGCACAAAAGATAAATAAAGAAAAAGAAAAACATAAAACAGAAGAAAACATCAAGAACAACCAAAAAGGGTAGTTTGCTTGTCAATAATAATCTGCCCGATGATGAAAAATTGGAAAGCTCGCCAATGTCAGAATGGATTATCCTTCCTCAGTTGTCATACTTATACGACCAGGTTAGCGAGGGAGCCACCGAGCATAAAAGCCAGGCGAAATGTCCAAGCTTTGCAAGGATCCTGCACCTCCAAGAGGAAGATAAAATGTTAAGGGTGACTGAGAGCGTGAGCCTGAAAAGGAAACATATATTCGCAAGGGCATAAAAGAATAGAGAAGACAAAAGGCGAAGATAGAAGTCAGCCCAAGAGTGAGAGGCATGCGTTGTAGCTCTACCCTTACCATACCTTGGAGAGGAGTCGGAGTATGTGCTCTGTAAAATCATACCTTTGAGGGACTGACCCACCCTCTTGCAATAAAGGCCTCGTGAATAGATTGGGCGCTTGTTACCTCCAAGACAAGGTTAGAGTGAAACCGCGCGTCTGTGAGGGAGTAAAAGAAAAAACAATGATGTGGAAAATAAAAAAAGCAGGTGCAGGACCTTAAAGAGTTTGGCATGGAGCCAGGTCCATCACAATACCTTACCGTGAGTTCGAGTGCCACCACTACTCAGCGAGTGCCACCATATGACTTGCGAGTCTCTGTAGTGGCAACTGAGTTGAAGGTGTCATCCTCCTCTAACAGGCATATAGCTTTCCAACCTAACTGAGGGCAAACAAACAACTGAACTAAACAAGCAAACGATCCATATAACGAACTAAGTGAACAAGCAGGACAGTAAATGCAGATAACAAGCAACTGAAATCACAAGGCATGTATCTCTTGGTCAATCAAAAAAATTCGCTCTTAAATAAAAAAATTGTTCACAATAATAGAGTCCACAACAATAATAATAATCATCATAGCCTTGCTTGGATGAATCTTTTGTTTGCATATAGACTTGTTCAATAGGACTTTTGCCAAGTGCTTTTAGCCGAGGGCATTTCAGCTCCTCAGTGGTCAAAGTGCATGTACAGTGAGGACACCAGTTAGTGTATGTGTTACATGGACCTACAGAGTCAGCAGTGTGACAGCGATTACCCCACAATAGTTCAGGTGTGGTAAACATTGTTTGTAGGATGCCTGAGGACAACAAAGCCAAATACATGTTTGCAGTCAGGGCACAATGACACAATAAGTAGTAGAACAGAGAATAGCCAGCCTGAGACAGACCATGATGTATCACATTACTTTCTGCCATCAAAGTATAGCTCAAGATAGTGGATGGACATACATGCCTCCAGTCAGTGGACAAATGTGTCTCTGACCTCAACAAAAATCAACCGCGGCCACTTCAGTGATTCAAAGTATGCGCCTACAGTCACAGCCTGACCCTCAAGTCTTTACATCCTCAAGTGATGCCCAACACTTCCCAGGGTAGCCTGGCTCAATGCCAGAGGCATCTTTTTGCCTTGGTGTCTCCCGATCTGACTTCTGTTTCCATTGAGCATCATTCACCCTTATGCTAGGCGCATGTCAGTTACTTTCTAGCTGGGCTCACACAATTTGTTACTTGGTTCATCAAGGGCAAGACAGTTGTTCTCTAATCAGAATCTGCATGTCAAATGATTAGCGGAGACAATAGCGTGGCTGTGGACCCTACGCTACAATCCAGAATTTGGCAAATACAATCTGGAGAATATCCTACAGAAGTGCGGCCAAATACAGAGCCATCAAAACACCACGGTTGAGCAGAATACACCCCAAACATACCAGTCAGAGGCAAACTACAATCCCAATCAAAGGCCTTTATCAAAGTCGTCCTGATTCCTTTAGTCTTCCAAGTACAATACAGGAAAGCAAGTGGGTGCACATACTTTCAGTAACTTGATGAATGGTCACTTGCTTCGACTAGTGATGGTCTCAAGTACTCCAGTGGTTCAAGGAACGTCTATAATTACATACTGGCTTCCAAGACCTCATACACTCAAGAGATGTCGAGCCCGTTCAATACCAGGGGCATGTCAGCTGTCCTTTAGTCAAAAGTCACATACAAAAGACCAGCTACAATGAAATTGAACTAGAGACTTCGACCAAGGGCATGTCAGCTGTGTTTTGGTCAATAGTCACATACAGAACTCCAACTTACAGTGTAACTGAACCCAAGCCTTCGACCAGGGGCATGTAAGCTGCTTTGTGGAAAGAAGGATTGTTTTAAGAATGCATGGTACGAATTATCTTCCAAGTGGTGGTCAATGCATCTTCTTATTGAGAAGTGGCATTCACCACATAAGGGCTCCTACAAGCTAACAACTGTAGCAGGCCCCCTTGGCAAATCCCTTTTGGGCTAAATAGAAGGTCAGGCCTCTTGCCTATGAATTCTGATCCGGACGGACGGATTCAAGGCATCTCTTTTCTTTATTCTAGACTACCGGACGGAGTCTAGATGTTCCTTTCCCTGGTTCGATCCGGACGGACGAACCTTGGAACCCTTTCGCCTTCGAATTCTTATCTGGACGGATGAATTCAAGGCATCTCCTTTTCTTTCTTCAAGACTACTGGATGGAGTCTAGTTGTTTCCTTCCCTGGTTCGATCATGACGGACGAACCTCGGAGCACCTTTCGCCTTTGGGATCCTATCCGGATGGTCAGATTCAAGGCATCTCCTTTTCTTTTTTCTAGACTACCGGACGGAGTCCAGATGTTTCCTTCCCTTGTTCGATCTGGACGGACGAACCTCAGAACCCTTTAGCCTTCGAATTCCTATCAGGACGGAAGGATTCAAGGTATCTCCTTTTCATTCTCTGGACTACCGGACGGAGTCTAGATGTCCCTTTCCCTGGATCGATCCGAACGGACAAACCTCGAAACCCTTTCACCTTCGAATTCCTATCCAGACGGACGGATTCAAGGCATCTCCTTTTCTTTCTCTACACTACCGGACGTAGTCTAGACTTTCCTTTCCCTGGTTCGATCTGGACGGAGGAACCTCGAAACCCTTTCGCGTTCGAATTCCTATCCTGATGGACGTATTCAAGGCATCCTTTTCTTTTTCCTAGACTATCGAACGGGGTCTAGATGTTCCTTTCCCTGGTTTGATCCGGATGAACGAACCTCGGAACCTCTCTCGCCTTTGAGTTCCTATCCGGACAGATGAAGTCAAGGTACCCCCTCTCGCCGTCGAGTTCCTATTCGGACGGACGGACTCAAGGCACCTCCTCTTGCCTTCAAGTTCCTATCCGGACGGACGGACTCAAGGCACCTCTCACGCCTTCGAGTTCCCATCCGGATGGACGAACCTCGGAGCTCCTTCTTGCCTTCGAATTCCTATCCAGACGGATGGATTCAAGGCATCTCCATTTCTTTTCTCTAGACTACCGGACGGAGTCTAGATGTTTCCTTCCCTGGTTCGATCTGAACGGATGAACCTTGGAGCCCCTTTCGCCTTTGGGTTCCTATCCGGACGGACGGATTCAAAGCATCTCTTTTTCTTTTTTCTAGACTATCAGACGGAGTCTAGATGTCCCTTTCCCTGGTTCAATCCATCTGGACGAACCTTAGTGCCCCTCTTTTTGCTTTGAGTGCTGCTCCGAATGGACGGAATAAAAGCAAATTGTATTCCTCCTTCCTTCAGGTTGGTATCCCGATCTACCCGGGCAATCCCTGTGATGCCTGGTGGATTCCCCACTCTTTTTGTTTCTTTCCTTCTCAGGTTGGTAGCCCGAACTACCCAGATGACTTCCATAACCAATCACTTCCCGATCGGCAAGCACTGTGAGTCTTGTCTGGCGTTTTTTTCTCGACAAGTGTGACAACCAGTCATGTCTTTTAAGAGCTGATTGGTCGTCAACTTATCAGTTTTTGGTCGTCTGTTTTGTCTTCTCTGATATTTGGCTTCGGCTATGGCGTTGGGGCCTCTGGTGCATTCACTGACTAGTGGCTAGTTGACGGTGGCTAACTCTTGCTTATGGCTTCAAGTGGGGTGTCTTTGTCAACCCTAAGCATCGGTCTCTATTCTACTCGTCCTCCGACCTCGCTCAGGGAGGGGCATATGTAGACACCCTAATTTCCCAATTTTGCAAGATGGAGATGTGGTGGCTGAGCTCTAACCCTAATTGAACCCACTTAAGCCCACTTAGGCCCATGGAAGTCCAATTGAGCCCACTTGCGCCCACAAGACCTATTTAGGCCCATTTAATTCCATAAAGGCCCATTTAACTCATTGAAGGCCCATTTAAGTCATTTGGGTCCATTAAAGCCCACTTAAGCCCAATTGAGCCCACCTTGGTCCCAAAGCCCATGAAGGCCCACCATAAATAATTTTTTCCCTCGTTCTTCTTCCAACCCAACACTTTAGTTTCCCTTATCCATGATCATCATTTCTTCTCCTCCTTCATTTACTGATATTTTTTCTGCCAAAAAACATATAAGTCTCACACCCATTTTCTTCTCCCCACTGAACCCATTCCTTCTCCATTCCTCCCTACTGATCTCTCACAATTCAGCCTGAACCCACTCCTCCTTACTGAGCTCATCAAGCCAGCTTGAGTACCACTGGTCCAGCAAGCCACCAAAGCAGCCCGAGCCACTGATGTGCCACCGGTGAAGCCTAGATCACCGTCGATCCTTATCGGCGATCAAGGGGATAGAGATGGCGTGGGGGGATAGTGGTTTGTAGTTTGTTAAGTTGTTACGAGTTTGGTTGGGGAGGTTAGAGGGTTGTTAAGTGCTTCTGTTACACGGTTGACCTTCTGTTGGAGTGGGTTGTTGGGTTTCTTCAACTATAAAAGGGGTGGTAGAGGCAAAGATTTAGGAACTTTTGGTGAGAGGGAGAGGGAGAATTGAGTGTGCCAGAGGATTCCAGAGAGAAAGGGAAGCTCGCTGAGAGGAGAGGATGAGAATCCAGTTGCTCCGGCGAGTTGCAGAGCGTCATCAGGCCAGTTACACCCCTCTCTGATCCCTTCTAGCTTTGAGCATAGCTTCCAGAGGTCTTCTCCTTCTTTCTGGAACAATTCCGAGCAATCCAGAGGTTTTCTCAGACGCATGGGGGTGCCTAACCCCTTCCCCATGTATAACCAGAATCCTTACCCTTTCTCTGGCCCGCATTCATTTGTGCATTGTCCATTAGGCACGGAGCACACACATACATTCTGCATCTTGTTTGCTTCCTAGTTTTCTTGTGTTTTTGGTTTTCCTCTCTTTCCATTAAAAGACTAGGTGGCGACTCCTTTCCTTATCCTTTTTATCTTCCCTTGGTGTTTCCAAGTCTAGTCTCTTCCTCTGGATTCACCATCTTCGCCATGATCGTATCGGGACTCCTTGTGTGTTTCCACGCACCCGGTAGGGGGAAAGCAGTGCAAGGGTTCCACCGGCATGGTCACACATACGTTTTGTCATGTCCTTTTCTTTGGACTGGTACCTCCAACTACTCGGTTGACAACTGTCAAGCTGTCTAGCAACCGGGTTGACAAGACTTGGTTGACTTGTCATATCCCGCCTCCTTAGGTTGATAACCTTAATAATCTGACTAATGAGTCCGACAACTTGTCATGTCCCTACTAGTGGTTCCCTCTGTATGCAGAATTTCTGTAATTTTTGCAATATCACTTCAGCATTAGCAAACAACATTGCATCTACTTTCAACACCCATTCTTGTGTGGGCAATATTAGCATCAGCTTTGCATTTTGCGTTCAGCATCAGCTTTGCATTTTGCGTTCAGCATCAACTCTTGCATTTGTATTTTGCATTGGCATCGTATTATCAGCATTTGGCTCGGCATTCACATGCATATTGCTCTTTGCATTTGCATATTTGCATTTGGCAACAAGTCATGACTTTTGATGCATCCATTGAATAAGTGACCTAATGCCTACAACAAACATTATCTCCGACAACCTCAAATTAGGGGTTTCTTGTCAACCCTGAGCATCGATCTCGGTTCCCTCTGTCCCTCGACCTCGCTCAGGGAGGGCATCTGTAGACACCCTGATTTTGAGGTGGTTAGTTGATGGATCCAATGGCGATGAATGCAGATCTTGCTTTCCCAAACAAAATCCTCCAAGTGCATCAAACTAATCTAGAGTCATGGACAAGGCCTCAGAATTGAATCCAGCATCCTACTTAGCACATTTGACCGATATAGTTAGATAGCACACTCTTCTGGTGCATTCTTGTAGCACACTAATATGACACATCTTATTGGAGCACTAAATAAGCACACCAAACTAGAGCACCTACCTGGCACACCTAACTGGCGCACATACCAGGCGCACCTCACTGAAACACCTAACTGGCGCACATACCAGGCGCACCTCACTGGCACACCTAACTGGCGCACATACCAGGCGCACCTCACTGGCACACCTAGCTAGCGCACATAGGTGGTGCACCAGCTCAAATCCAGGTCGCTGGCTGTTCATTTGCCTAGCGAAACTCCAGCCATTATGCCCCTAATTAACTGTAATTTTCGTTCATTATCAGCATAACGATCATTGCCTCTTGGTCTTAGGGGAGGTCTCTTGGTTTCTTGAGCATTTAGAACTTCCTAGCACTCCCTATATAAACTCTTGGTAGTCATTGGGAGAAGGGGTTGGAAGAAGAGAGAAAAGAAAAGCCTTTGTTTCTAGCACAAACACCCACGTCCTAGCTTTATCTAGAGCCAAAAACATTCACCCTTGAGTAGGAGATCATCCTCCTAGCATAGGGAAAAGCCCTCTCGTCCATAGCTTCCTCAAAATCCCATCTTTTGCACCACTTGGAGGCCATTCGGGAGGAAGGAGATCCCTGTTTTCTTCAGCCATCAAGGTCATCTCGAGCCACTTGAGGAGGAGTACAAGAGTACACTAACAGGTAGGCATCTAGACCTTCTCATAGCTAGATTTCCTTCCATGAATATGGGGTTCATTTGAGAGAAGACTTATATGATGCATATGCTGATTTTATACTTGTTGGATCACCTTTTTGTAACATCTGCACCTGTTTTTCCATTTAATATAAACCATGGAATTTCCT
>JAMKQA010009901.1:0-22821 GCA_024699735.1 Posidonia australis | reverse complement strand
ACAAGAAACTTTGGAAGCAAGTTTCAATGGAAAGGAACGTGGGTAGTTCATCTAGAAAGCAAGGCTTGGGTGGTTTGGATCCATACTACTCAGAAGATACGACTATTGGTTCTTCCACGGCTTCTACTAGGTAGTATCGTCCTACACCTCAGACTTCATTTAATTCGGAGTACTTCAATTCTCAGTTGTCACAAATGGCAACTACATTAGAGAGTTTCAGATCTGACATACGCTCAGAAATAAGGAATGAAATAAGGACTGAAGTAAGGAATGAAATAAGAGATGAAATACATGCTTTGGAGGATCGACTTGTAAAGTAAAAGTTGATTTACTTTTATAATTTTTGATATATATAACTTGTCATGTTGAATTCAATATTATAATTTAATCATTGTTCATTACAATATATATTATGTTTGTTTTTTATAATCAGAAGATATACCGACGAACAAGAAGAAGATTTGACAAGTGATGATGAGGATGATTTCGAGGAGTATAAACGTTGTCGTCGCTCCATCCATGCATCATCCTGAAAAGGTAAAGGAAAGCAAGTTGGTTCCCGAAGAAAGTGACATGTAATATATTGTTTTGCCTTGTATTATATTTATCGACTTGTATTAAGATATTTCGGTGTTGTATTAGCTACTTTTTTGTAAAAACTTTGAATGTGTAAAATCTTATGATGTATAATCGAATGAATTTTTTTTTATAAAATCTGTATATGTGTAATTTAATGTACATGTGAATGTATTTGAATGTCATTTTTTCAGATATATCAATCTAAATTTTAGCAGGTTCAATTCTATAATATACTGTTTTTTTTTTAATTACCCAGTATTAACGAGGACATAGTAAAGACATTTCCTCGCTATATCATCGCAAACATAGCGAGCACTTAGAGAGCAATTTGCGAGGAAATGTCCTCGCTATATATTTACAATTTTGTCGCTAAAACTGGAACGACGATACAATCTCATGATATTTAGCGAGCATTTGTCGAGAAATTACGAAGATATAGCGAGGACATTACGAGGAAATATTTCTTCGTAATATCCTCGCTACATTTACACGAGCACATTGCGAGGATATATCATCGCAGTATTGATTTAACGAGTTACATAGCTACGAAGATAATTATTCCTCGCTACGTCCTCGTTAAGCTTTGTAACGATGATTTTGCGAGGACTTAACGAGGAATATTGTCCTCGTTAAATGTAGATTTTCTTGTAGTGATGGATCTAGAACGACCTTAGGTCCAACCATGTTTGGGCTGACTCGACCCTTTTTTCAATTGGATCGGGTCTGTCTAGACCAAATCACAGGCCGGTCCAAAGCCAGACTCATGTACATGGTAGACTAGGATGCGAGATCGAGTCGATTTCAGTCTCAACCAAGTCAATAATATATCCCACAGATATAACCTACCAAATCCTATAAATTCGGCCAATCACATCACACAGACCAAAGTAATACAGTATCTCATGTCTAAAAAAAATATAAAAGGCACTGAAATCTGGATGCAGTCCCACGATAAAGGCGGAAGCTAGCTTTTTGTACGTCGAGGAATAAAATACTGGCAAAACTTGTTTCAAACGTTTTTTTCTCACTAATTGGGTTTTGACCATAAACGGCACTGAATTCTGCAAGCACTAGAGAACGAGTCAAAACTTGAAACATGCTCTTAAAAAGTTAGGTATGTATGCTCTTTACAGGTTGAAATTGAAACCATTATCACTGAAAGATACTGGAGGCTATGAAAATCGAGAACAAGGAGGTGTCATGGTTGAAAGCCATCATCCCCAAAAAGACCCATGGGCGGACCTTCGTTTATTGACTTTGCCTGAAAGAATATCATCCATGACCTTGGGTGATATCGACGGAGGTACTCGGGGTCAGCGAGAGCCACGTCTGCTTTTCTTGATCTTCATTGCGTTTTAAGCCTAAATAACCTCAATAAACTTAATGATACTCTCAATATCCCCCTGCTTATCAGATTTCTCCTAATATCATTATCAACTTCAAATTCTTTATTTCTATACCTCCGGGTTAGCATTTAAATAACCCATACCAAACATATGTTATTTGACATTAAAATTATCGAGTATTCATTCCCATCTTGCTTCAGTACTTCGGTGACCATTACCTTTCTTTTAATGAACCCTAAATCATACACAAAATTAACATTAAATCATATGAAACTAGAACAAGGGCCACTATCAACGAAATACCGATCCACAATTGCAAAACTATAATTGACATAACAATACCAAAAAATTCAATCTTTAATATTAATATATGAAAATTGGAACATTAACATAGAAAAAGCTAGCTAATAGGCAATTATATTTGAATCCATGGCATTAGAAACTTTAATATACCATAATCAAGAAAAATTGGACAAAAGTAAGAATATTCTAACAAAATGAATTAACTTCAACTAAATTACAGAAGTAAATCAACTACATAGAATAGATTAACAAAAAGAAAATCCTTTATTTAGCACATATCCCTTAATCAAACACGGTAACAATAATAATCATAATAATTTGTTGTAGAAAACCAAGACAAACACAGATCGAGAGAAGAAGGAAAAACAAACAATTACACACACAGAGAAAAAAGAAAAATGATTTACGTGGTTCACTATAAAGGACTATGTCCATAGGCGACGATAACAAGAAAGTTTCACTATTCTTCAAGATGTTACAAGGAAGAGTAGAGAGAGAGAACAAACGAATAGCCGTCACGTCTCTCATAGAGTTTACAATGAAATGAATTCTCACAAAAATCCTAAAATAGGTTAAAATATATAAACAGATTGTCGTAGCGGAAGTTCGCAGCAAACGTCCGTTAAATCGCTGCTTCCTTCAATGACGTGGGCAGATGTAGACTTGGAATTCAGGCCGGCTCGGTCTAAAAAAACAAAGGTCCGACCTAGCCTAGGCCAGGCCGGGCTAGCCCGCAGGCTGGATCGGGCCAGGCCTCTATTGGCAGGCCATGGGCCTAGCACGGCCCATGGCCTGTCAATGGGCCAGGCCTTTGGTTTTTTTTTATTTTTTTTTTAATTTCAGGGCCAGCCCGGCCCAACCCAGTCCGACCCGACCTAGTCTAATTTATGGGCCAAAATGGACCTACTTTACGGGCCTGAGCAGGTCTGGCACGTGGGCCCGACACGGCCCAAGAATGGCCTAGCCCGACTTGGTCCATTGTTGGGATCGACGGGCCCGGGCTGGGCCAAATGGCCTAGGGCTGGCCCGACCCGATTTCCATGTCTAGGCAGATGTTCGGAACAGACGTCCACAAAGGTTCTGCTACACTCGAAGAATTGGTAGACGTCTAGAATGGACGTCTGCTCAAATACTGTCCAACCTAGAGACTTAACGGACGTTCAGAACGGACGTCCACTCAAGTATTGATGCCGAGTTCTCTCCTTTTGATAACGTAGCAGACGTCTGCTCGAGGTTCTATGGCTCAATAAACCTTAAATTTAAGGCATATTTAACAATTCTTTACCTTGACTTGAATCCTCTTGCCATCACCAGCTCCACATTGGAGCTACTACTAACTATTAACATTGAACAAGTCCAAACAATGTAGAAACTTGCTCTTAGGAACCAATTTGGTGAACATATTAGCTGAGTTATCTTTTATGCTAATCTTTTCACCTTGATTCTCTTCTCTGTACGGATGAAGTGATATCTTACATCAATGTGCTTGGTCCTGTCATGATACACTTGATTCTTAGCTAAGTATATTGCACTCAAATTGTCACAAAACACTATAGCCTAATCTTGTAGTTCAAGATCTCCAACTAGTTCTTTAAGCCATATGTCTTCTTTAACAGCTTCTATCAATGCCATATACTTTGTCTATGTTGTAGACAATGTAACTGATGGTTGTAAAGTTACTTTGCAACTTACTACAAAACTACCCACTGTGAAGACGTAACGAGTCAATGATCTTCTACCGTCTACATCTGTAGCATAATCTAAATCAGAATAACCTACAACTAAGCAATATGCATTACCACCATAGATGAGACCTATATCAGATGTTCCTTTTAGATACCAGAATATGCACTTTACAACTTGCTAATGTTCTTTTCTAGGTTTACCCATAAATCTGCTAACAACATTAACATCGTGTGTAATATTAGGCCTAATGTACACCATCACATACATCAGACTCCCAACTACGCTAGCATAGGGAACACGAGACATATACTCCTTTTCAGCTTCTGATTGAGGTGCAAATACTGTAGAAATAAAGACGTAAATTTGTAGTAGAAGAAGTAATTAAGGGTTTTGCAGTAGTCGTGCCAAACTTAGATAAGACTTTCTGAATGTAGCTCTTCTATGACAAGAATAGCTTTTCTTGATTTCTGTCCCTATAGATCTTCATTCCCAGAATTTTCTTTGCTACACCAAGGTTTTTCATATCAAATTCTAAATTGAGGAGTTTCTTCAACTCCTAAATCTTTGTTTTGTCTCGTGCAACGATGAGCATATCATCTACATAAAGAAGCAAGTAAATATATGAACTATCATTCAACTTGTTGTAATACACACAGCAATCATACGAACTTTTGTTGTAGCCATTCTCAATTATGAAACAATCAAATCTCTTATACCACTGCCTTGGAGATTACTTAAGTCCATATAGAGACTTCTTTAATCTGCATACATGATCTTGCTTACCAAGAACTGCGAACCCCTCTGGTTGGCTTATCAAGATATTTTCTTCTAGCTCTCTGTGTAGAAAGTCGTCTTTACATTCAACTACTTCAACTCCAGATTTTATTGTGCTACTAATGCAAGTAATATCCGGATAGATGTGTATCTGACAACCGGTGACAAAATCTCATTGTAGTCAATTCCTTTCTTTTTGACTATAGCCTTTTATAAGTAACAATGCCTTGTATCTTATCCCTTCAATGCCTTAGATCCTAGCCTTCTTTTTGAAGATCCACTTGCAACCAACAATTCTCCTTTCCTTTGGTACATTGACTAGTTCCCATGTTTGATTCTTATGAAGAAATTCCAACTCCTCACCTATTGCAACAATCCATTGAGCGGATTCTGTACTTTTAATAGCTTCTCGATAGGTAGAGGGCTCCTAAGACTCCACCTCTTCTGCTGCTTGAAGAGCACAAGTCATCATGCTTTCATAACCATATTTCTTTAGAGCATTTCTCTATCTCCGAGGTCGGTCAGTAGCAATAGTACTACATGATTGTTCTTCTTATTATTGTTCTTCAGATTCTGTATTGGTCTCTAACTCATGACTCTATAATGAATCTTCGTCATCTTTCTGCTTGGGAGTTATTTCAAACTCTACCTATTTGACGGCATTGTCACTACTTCTTGAAATAGATGACTCCACATGTGGGTGAAGTATAGAATTTTCATTAAAATTTATGCTTCTACTAAGAATAACTTTACATTCAAAAGGCAACCAAATTCTATATCCTTTTACTCTAACACTATAATCCATAAACAACTCCTTCCTTACCCATGGCTTTAACTTACCCTCACTAACATGATAATAAGCATGACGTCTAAATATTTTAAGATTAGAATAAATAGCAGGTTTTCTAGATCATACCTCAAAAGGAGTTTTATTGTCAATGGTGCTAACTAGGCTGCGATTTACTAAGTAGCATGCCGTGATACTGCCTCTACCCAGAAAAAATTCTCTAATCCAAAAATTAAGACCATGCATTGAGTTTTCTCTAACAGTGATCTATTCATCCGTTCTACTACATCATTCTATTGTGGTGTGTCTCTCACTGTATGGTACCTAGTAATGCTTGCAATATTGCAGAAATCATTGAATTCCTTAGAATAAAATTCCCGATCATTATCAATACAAAGGTGCTTGATCTTCTTTTTTATTTGATTTTACACCAGTGCCTTCTATTGTTTGAAGACTTTGAATGACACTCTTGTGTTTTATCATGAATATCCACGTCATCCTTGAGTAATCATCTATCACAGAAAGGAAGTGCCTTGAACCTCTTAGAGATGGGAGACGTGAGGGACCCTAACAATTGACGTGGATATAATCAAGCATTGCCTTTATTGTATGCATTGTCTTACATAACTGAACTCGATGTTGTTTACCAAAAACACAATGCTCGTAGAATTCAAGGTGTACCACCTTGTGGCCTCTTAGAAGGCCTTGCTTGCTCAGAATTGTCATGCCCTTCTTACTCAAACGCGTAAGCTGCACATGCCACAACTTTGTCTAATTTGATTCTAATTGCTCTGAAGGAGATACTATTGCCACAAAATCTGTCACAGTTGAATCTTAGAGGATATACAAGGGACCTCTCTTGACACCTTTCGTAACAACCAAAAATCATTTTGTCACCTGAAGTACTCCACTTTCGTCATTGTATTTAAATCCCTTGTCATCTAATGCCATCTAGGATATTAAATTCTTACCCAACACTGGAATGTGTTCAACATTGGTTAATGTTCTCGCCATCCCATCATGTGTTTTGATATGAATGGTACCACTATCAAATGCTCTATAAACAGCATTGTTGGCCACAGAAACATGACCACTGTTAACTTTCTCATAAGTTGAAAACCATTCTCTATTCAGACACATGTGATGTGAAGCACCAGAATCCAATATTCAATTGTCAGTTGGATACTAAACATTAGAAACGGTAAAGACAATATCTGGTTCTAATGAAGAATCATCCTATACCACAACAGCAATTGGCACCTTTGACTTCTTCTTAGGACAATCAACTTTTTAGTAGTCTGGTTTTTTACAATAGTTGTATATGTTCCCCGGATTCGAATGTCTACCTTTAGACTTTGACTTCTTTTTACCTTTTTTATCGTTTTTCTCAGAATGTCCATGACTTTTGTCAGAACTTGTCGCCACAAGTCTTGAAGTTGAACTATCAACATCACTACTTGATGCCATCTGACAGAGTTCTCGTGTATGTAAACTAGATTTGACCTCTTTTAGTGAAATCATATCCTTTCTGATAATGAAGGATTGAACAAAATTATCATAAGATCAAGGAAGAAAAACTAGCAAAAGTAGGACAACATTGTCCTCTATCTTGACGTCGATGTTTTTCAACTTCATTAACAAAGTATTCAATTGATGTAGATGGTCTTTCAGAGACGTACTTTCTTTCATGTGGAGGGCAAATAAACTTTGCTTTAAAAGCAACTTGTTGGTTAAAGATTTTGTCATAAACAAACTTTCAAGCTTCGACTCTTGACCGATCGTAATTTCTTCATTTGCAATTTCAATGATGACTTCGTCAGCGAGACAAAGCAAGATTGTGGAGCGCACCTTCTCCTCTTGTATGTCCTGCACTATTTTATCGATCTCAGTAGGCTTCGTCTTCAATAGCGGTGACCATATGCCCTACTACTTTAATAAAGTTCACATCTTGATTTGTTAGATATTGAAACTATTCTTCCTTGTGAACTTCTCGATATTCATGTTATGTAATGACATCTTATCTCGTACAGATGAACTCGAAAGCTCTGATACCAATTTGTTTTGGAAAACCAAGACAAACACATATCGAGAGAAGAAGGAGAAACAAACAATTACACATACAGAAAAAAGCAAGAAATGATTTACATGGTTCACCACAAAGGACCATGTTCACAAGCAACAACAAGGAGAAAGCTTCACTATTCTTCAAGATGTTACAAGAGAGAAGAGAACGAGACCAGAGGAACAACCGTCACATCTCCTACAAAGTTTACAATGGAATGAACTCTTACAAATATTCTAAAACATGTTAACATATATAAATAGATTGCTGTAGCGGACGCTTGCAGTGGACGTCTGCTAAATCGCTACTTCCTTCAACGACGCAGGTGGACGTCTGTCCGCAAAGGTTTTGTTGCACTCGGAGAATTGGTGGACGTCCGGAACAGAGGTCCACTCAAATGCTGTCCAACTCGGAGACATAGCGGACGTCCGGAATGGACATCTACTTGAGTACTGATATTGAGTTCTTTCCTTTTGATAGAGTAATGGATGTTCACTGTGAATGTCCGCTTAAAGTTCTAAGGTTCAATAAACCTTAGATTCAAAGTATATTTAACATAATTCTATGTAAAACACTAAGTCAAACTTAAACGAACGTAATCCTTATTTTTATTGTTTTCATCAAAATCCTAAAACCCAAGTTGCTTGCATGGAAATAGTTTATTTCTATCAAGTAGAACCAACTAAATCTTAAGTAATGATAAAACCTAATTTAATATCTTAATATGACACTAAAACCATAGTAGAGACCACACTTGGGAGGAGTAGATGAGTAAGGGTTATTAAAAGTAACTAAACAATTTTAACATCTGACATTGGGTTTGGCCAAACTTTTGTTAGTGGTTGTAGGCAAATGCTTACAATAGAGACAAGAAAGTAGAGAATTTGGACTCTAGGGAGGATATCAGGGGAAAAAACACATTTTCATTTCTCAAATCTATCAGGAAATACTAAGACGTGCAGGACTTCGATTTCTCTTGAGTTGTCGATTCTTGTTCCAGCAATAATTGAAGAAACCATGTATCAGTGCGTCCCCAAGTTATGGGTGCATGAATCATGCATAGGATTCATAAATTCCTTTTTCTCAATCACAACAAATAAATTCCTTTGTTTCAATCACAACAAACTAAATCATTCTCTTTGAGGCCTTGTCCTACATGATGCAGTTCATGCTCAGTAGTGTCTGCTTCTAGTAAGCAGTGATTGATTAATTTTTACAACGAATAATGAACGCATCATTCGTTACTTCTCTCTCTCTCTCTGAGCTGAGCTGAGCTGAGCTGAGGCAGCGATTTGTTTTGTTTCTGGTTTTCATTAATCCAGTGTCCTTTCTTTCCAAAAGCAAATGCTTGATTGGTCTGAGACTAAAGTTTGTGGGTTTGGGTGGTGGCTCCCCACCTCACACCACAAGATCTATGACATCTGCTTCCATTAGCATTCTTGCTTCAAATCGAACACTGGTACTACCTTCTTTCCCTCTTGTCGGCGTTTGTTAGCCACTCCCACACGCAGGCCTCGGCCTGCCATACCAACCACAGAACCATTTTCTTCTCTTCTATGGTAATGGGCAAAAGCCCCCTAATCATAACCTGATATTCTATTACTCCACTGCAATCGATGGGTGAAGAAGAAGTTGCTTGCGTTTAACTAGCTACCTACGTATATCTTAGTTTATTTACGACTAATGCCTTTCATGAACAAATGGTCCTATAGTTTCATAGTTCAAACCAAAAAAAAACAAAAACAAATGTTGCTCTACTTAAAATGCATGATATGATATGGATTCCATTATGGTGGAAGCTTCTTTGGACATGGAGTAATTAATCCGAAATAACTTAAACCCAGCAACAACAATAACACAATGTCAATGATTTCTTTCTTAATCAATCTCTTAAGTTTTATCATTTTTTAACATAATCATGGTAAGAAAGATCAATGCCCACTGCTTTTAAAATGAATGAGACAAGCTAGGGTTCGTGGAATAAGCACGCTTCCTTTCTAAATATTAGCAAGGAGGGAACGTGGGGAGGCCTTTTGTTTACTTAATAACCGGCAACATTCTTATTGAGATAGAGCTTTTGTATAATGTAATCCATGTTGACCCTTCTCTTCTTTTGTCAATCACAAGGGTTGGTCTAGTGAGATTTGTAGGCCTTCTTTATCATCTTATTGTGTTGGATTTCCTACCCACTAATTCTGCTCCCAAACCTTTTTTAAAGACTGCAATAATATTTAAATGTACATGTGTAGTGCTTACTTTCATTTAGGGTTTTGGAGTTTTCGCAAGCTAATTGTGTGAGACGTACGGCTTATCAAAAATTTTAACATATCTTCTTTTCATAGATTAAGGAAGTTTAAACTAGTATGAGGATTTCCAATAATTATATATGTTCCAAAAGTATGTAAAAGAAAACTATTGTTCTAATATTTGCTCAAATATATATTATTAATTACTGGCTTAGGCATGGGGTTACTGCGCGCTAGAAGAAACTAGGATACTATTTAGCCGATAAGCATTGACGCATCACAAGATTGGTTCGACAACTTCGCATCAAATGATGTGACAACTATGTATTGGCATGTGTCAACCTTGTAGCCATTAGAACTCTAGCATAGAATAATTAGGTTCTTTTGCTAGTGCTCCAATTGCTGCAAAGGCATCCGGCTAATATTTAACATTTCGGGGAAAGTTAAAAAAAAAAAAAAAAAAAACCTAATAATTGACACTATCATCGCTCATGCTTGTCTCTAGGGTTCATTTGAGCTTGTATTAGTCTAATCTTGCATGCCATGACTTCACAATGCACTGGAATTTCATCTTGACAGATTTCTGTGGATGACAAAAAGGAAGCTACAGCAAATCTCCTACTGCATCTTCTTCTTTTTCTTACTCATCCTGTTAATTCTCCTGTCAATTCTTCAGCTGAGTTTCTTCTTTCTGTGCATAATTCCAATGAAAGTGTTATTACCTGATTAACTTCTTTTAATCAGTTTTCAGTTTAGACTTGGAGTTGTAAAATTTTGGAACTATTTAGATATCTATCGCTTTCAACTCTGTAAGTGGATGGTTTTTGTTCTGGAACTTGTTATATTTATGGTCTTTGTGATTTTAGACTTATTTTACTCTTGGTGATATTATTGCCAGGAAGTTAATATAATGCTATTAACGTTACAAAAAAAAAAAAGACAAAAAGAAAGCTAAATATGGTTATCATTGCCTCCTGTGTCTCTAATTAGATAATTTCTTAAGCATTTTTAATTAGAATAAGGTTGAGGTGTAGCACGCGTAGCAACCACATCATATAACAGTAATAACAGGTGCATGCACTATAATAGAATGTCCCAAATATTTGAGTGGGGAAGATGGACAAGTGTATTTAACAACCTTTGAGTTTAACCATAGAAGAAACTATATCCACATAATTTTTTACTGTGCAGCACAATGGCCTAAATGTGTCGATGTGTTCGCACAGAGAATGATGGTAACATGCATAAATTTTTTTTGAATGCGATTTGGCATAATTGGTAGTTAATTGCTTCTTCTTATGTATTGTTGTCAATTAACTGGGAATTATTGTTTGGCATTGTGTGATTCGGACATTTTAATGGTTTTCCTTAGATACGGTCCATGACTCTATTTATTTTGGGTTGAATTGTATCGAGCTCGATTTCAGACTGATCTTAATGAATTTAGGTAATTTTAAAAGTAATAAGAAAATCAAGAAATCATTATTTAATAACTTAAATGCATTGATAATATCATAAATGGTTGATAATACATAAAAGAAATACATAACGTTATATCAAAATTAAAAACTAACTAATTACTCTAATCTTTTTCATCTCCGTTTGCGTTCTAGGAATGAAGATGAAATGGAGTCATAGTGTTCATGATTGCATGCTTTTTGTATTTCTACACAACTTTTTATATACCTATGTAGAAAAATTGTTTTATATACCTATGTAGAAAAATTGTTTGAGTACGAGACTTAAACCAAAATTTACAATTACAATGGTTGTAAAAGTAATAGAGCTCCTTATTTTCATCTTTTCCTGAAAACATGCATTAATTCCAAATGATATCTTAGAACCATCAAGAAAATTAAAAAAAGATCAAAATTTAAAAGAGAAAGAAGAGTAATGAAGAAGAAGAGGAAAAAATGAACTCATAAGTTCTTGAAGACTTAGATGATTGGAGAAGAAATAAACAAGAAGTAAAATATATAGACAAAAGTTTATTAAAAAGTGGATTCAACGAATATTTTTCTAATTTAACGATTAGTTTTTTAATATAAAAATGGATGTCCACTTTAGAAAAAAGATGTCTACTTTGAACACAATAGGAACTATGCTACAAAATAAACATCTACTTCTGGAAGTGGATGTTCGATTTTGACATAAAATATATTGTGTTGTAAATGGACATTCGCTTTGACGATTTTTTGACACAGTAAGTTCTACGTCAAAAATTGGAAGCAGACGTCTATTTTAAAGAACACAGTAAGTTATGTATGACACATCTACATTCACATTCATCCATTCATTCATTCAATGATTCACATAGATATACTCACATCCATATTCATTCATTTCAAATCACATTCACATTCACAAATTGGATATCGATAAGAGCAAAATTCATTCCTTCATTAATTCAATTAAGAAGATTATAAAATACATAATTATTTGAAAATTACATGAAATATAAAGGAAAACTTAACCAAATTTTATTAATAGGGAGGAGGAGAAAGAGGATATGATCCGAATACAACCATAATATGAGACATTGATGTTGATATGTGTTGCATGTCTCGTCAATATTGTAGGATACTAAGGCTTCTCTAGAGGAGGGGTGAATAGAGAATCTCTGATTTTTGATTAGTTTTAACGTTAATATGCAAATTTAAGAAGATAAGAATTAATCACATGCACATTCAACCACAAGTACTCAAAAAATTTATAGTGGTTCAGCCAACCCCTTCTTAGTCCACTCCTCAAGTTCCTCACTTGAGACTTAACCATTTTATTCAATAACTAGAATTTTACAAGCAACTAATTTACCTTGCTTGTAGCCTTGAATTACAATTTCCTTCTCCTTCCTGGAGAATAACTCAAAGTACTTGAAGGCGAGAGTGACCTTAGCACAACTTGTGATCTCACTCTTGCTTGTTGAAATGGAAGTTGAAGCTCTTTGTACTTGAAGCGAAGTATTGATGAAATTTTGACTCACTCACTTGAATCACTAGAAGTATGATAGCTCAATGAAAATTCAGTGGTTTGTGAGCTGCATATGGACCTTAGTTTATAGTGTTAGGCTTTCCTCTAAGTGTGACTAACGACTAGTAAATCTTTTGTTTATTGACATAAGATTCGGTATGCCGAAAATAATCAGTCGACCGAAATATGTAACGGTCGAAATAATTCGGTATTCCGAAATCTTTCGGTGTGCCGAATTTACTTTCAACTTCCTTGTTCCTTGAATTTCGATGTACCGCCTAATGTACCGTTTTCTCCTGATTCGGTATTCCGAAAATATTCGGTATGTCGTTTTGCTTGTAGTTTCATTTTTTCTTTGAATTTCGACGTGCCGTTTGATGTGCCGTTTTCTTTTGAATCGGTATTCCGAAATATTCGGTATGCCGATTTACATGTGACTTACATATCCTTTCTTCCTTTACATATCAATACATTTTTTATATCTCATGAATACAAATATGTGATCTTTACATCTCATAACACATACTTATGTGATTTGTTTTACAATGTAGTACTTACTTTCTTCATATGGCCTTATATAGCCACCTATGTTTAATCACACTAAAATCGTTATCATCAAAATAAATATAAGATTTTTCAATAAATATTCCAACCTCCAATTAAAAAGGTCTTTCTTGAGTTTACTCACCTTGTATTTGTTGTTGTCTAGTTACATTTAGACATGTACTTCTTCCTTTTCATGCTCTTTATTGAATTCCTGTTCTTATTCTTCTTCCTCTTCTTGCATTGTGTTAGAGGAGCTTGAGTAGGAGAATATGCATCACGTCCACATCTATACCCACCTCCTAAAATCAATTGGCTTTGAGCGACATTTGAGCAGTTATATCATTAATGATGTCTGATAAATGGTTTTTTTCGAACATCAATACGGTAATAGTTCAACAAGTGGGTGATAATTAAGGCTTTTACACTAAAAGTGAGTTCTTTCTGTAGCCATGAAGTAAAATATATACTTTACTAAATTTACCTTTATTTTGGCAAATTTCTTAAAGAAGCTTAATAACAATGTTAGGTTTTAGTTAATCTCACTAATGTGCGAGATTCATTTTTGTTCCATATTTTCCATTATTTACATGGTATCTCTTCAAGAAGTGATTCCTCCTCATTATAGTCCACCGTCTGCCCTCCTATTGTCTTCGTTTAAGACTTTTTATCGGTAATTATTTTTTCTTATTTGTGTTCTTTATGTAGTTTCCTTCATCAATCATTTATACATTTTATTATTTTTTCCATAGGTATTTTTTCCTTCAAGGTAAACATTTATTTTCCTTTTGTCTTGAAATTTAATCTAAAATCATGGTTTTATCCTCTCTCTTTTTTTTTTGATTTTTTGAACTAATAGTACTCATATTGCTTCATTTTATAGATACGATGCTAAATATGATTTAGATTTCATCTGTGTTGTTTTAAGAAGTAAATGTTTCCAAAGAAATTATAAGTTGTATTCTTTTTTTTGGTTATTATTTATATTTAAGTTCTATTTTAATAATACTAATCGTAAATAATAACAATTTTATTATTATGTGTTAATTGTCACCTTTTGTAATTTTAGTAATACTAATGTTTGATAGAAAAAACTGAAATAAAACATACATCCACACTAAAATGCTATCAAAACAAGTACCTATTTTGTTTAACACTGAAATTAAAATTACAAAAATAAAATACCATTTTGTTGGTAGTTGAATACTATTTTGTTCAACAATACATAAACTCTACTTTCAGTTATACTATTTTGTAGGATTACTAAAAATAAGGTGTTTAATAGTCAAAATCTTCAGTAAGATTGCGTTCTATTTACACCCATATGATCTTTGGAATGGACTTAAACGAAGATCTTCAACTTTGTCTATTCTCTTTATATCACCACACACCATTTTTTTGTACGGTAAAGCTCAATCTCTCTATCCAGGGGCGGATGTAGGTGGGGGCTAGTGGGAACTTTGTCCTTATTCGACTAAAAAGAAAAAAACACTATAATATATATATTATTGTGTAAATAACCTTTATATAAAATCATTGCTATTGTAATCTCTTTTTAACTTCTTTCCCTCTTAAAAAAATATATGTTGGTAATTTTCAAAATTGTCATATTTTCTTATTATAATTATGATATCAATTATTTTTACAACTAGTTTAATAATTTATTTTTTATAGTGTGTACGATGAAAAAATTTCTAACTCCACCAGTTTCTATATCTTCGTTCATCATTCTTGAGATACAATGCAAGACCTGGATTTCCGGCCCCGACCCGATGAAGCTCCACGTGTGCATCAGAGAGTATTATGGTCGGGCATCCACGACTGTACCACCAATAACATTGGCGTGTGCCGTGTCACCCGTGCCTTCGTTTAATGGCAATCGTTGTCCATCTACCGCCACTTGGAGATGTGCTCCTGTGTCCTCCACGTCAGTGTGGGGGACCACCGCGTATACCTCTTCGGACATACCACGTCAATGTGGTTTTGAACGACGCCAAGAGGTTCCTGTTGGAGATTCGGACGAAGTGCGAGCACGAGGGCCCGTTGGAGTTCGTAGACGCTGAGGCCTGAGAGGAAGAAAAGGTGTGGTGGTTTTGGGTTTCTACGTTGGGTAGAGGTTTTGGGTTTCTACGAGGGCATCGTTGCTGAAGATAAGAGCAAAGCATCAGTAGTCCCTCGGTTGGGGTGATGGGCTCTCCGAGGTTCATGCACTGCTGCCATCAGTTGAACTCATTTAGTACAAGCATCAGTATTTTGTTTCTAATTAGGTGTAACTTATGGGCCTAGCCCAAAGCCCACCAGGTCCACAAGAAGCCCAACCGGCTCCTGCTTTCCGCCACCCTTCCCTCCCCTCCTCCCCACCGTCTCCGTCCTTCTCCTGCAGCTGCTGCTCTCCACCTCCGATCTCGTCCACGTCAATGGGAATCATATCGACTGGAGCTTCGAGACCTTCCTGCTCTTGCTTGCCTGCAAGGTGAGGCCTCCTTTCATCTCTGTAATGGATTTTCGGCTGTGGTGTTGTAGGGATTTGGATCTGCTCTGCTTGTTTTGGTCGTAAAGATTGGAGCATTTTTGCTGAACCAGGAGAAAACCCGTTTTGCTCCTTTGCTTTGTTGCCCCCATCCTTCTCACGGCATTTTCCTTCTCAGGCTTCTTCACGCAGCCCTATCCTAACAGGTATGGGAGAACGAAGAACTCCACTGTTTCTCACTCGAATTTGATTCCTTTCTGTGACATGGTGGTCTCATTTTGCTTGTTGTGGTGTCAAGATTGTACTTTTACGGTGGGAGGCCGGTGATTTGGAGTGCTCGTAGGTTGGTGGAGTGGAGGCCCTGCAAGTGGTGGAGTAGCAGCGCACCTTTGGTCGGTGAGTAATGTTCTTGACTGTTTGCTGCTAGGTTGTGAGATTTGGGTCATTCTAGGTTTTGGGTTGTAGTCTAGTTTCGTTGAAAGTAAGATATTTTACTTCTTTTTTGTTGTTGGAGTGTTGCAGTCTTGCCGAAGAAGAGCAATGGGTACATCAGAGTGGATTGCTATGGAGGGCTAAACCAGATGCGACGAGATGTAAGTCCTTTTTCGATACTTGGATTGTTGCTGTTTTGTTTAGGCTTTAGCTTAACTCATTGTAGAAATTTTTTAGTTTTGTGACGGCATTGGGATTGCGCGTCTGCTGAATGCTACTCTGGTTTTGCCAAAATTCGAGGTTGCGGCGTATTGGAATGAGTCAAGGTATATTATAGTGATGGAAGAGTTATATGAAGGAGATGTTCTGAACCTGAATGATTTGCATTGACATTTTTCCAAGTGCTTGAACTGATTCTTAGGCTTCGACCAGTGGTTTTTCAGATGTATTCGATGTGGACTACTTTATCGAACAAACAAAAGGTTTTGTACGGGTTGTGAGAGAACTGCCAAAAGGAATTGCATCCAAGGAGCCTTTCAGGGTGGATTGCAGCAAAAGGAAGGGCCAGTTTGATTATGTTGAGAAGGTTCTCCCTTATCTGTTGAAACACAAGTATATCTCCATCACTCCTGCCATGAGTCAGAGAAGAGACAGGTATTGGTTAATATGTGCATCTGCTGGTGCAACTTTCAGATGTAATTTTTCTTAACTTGTGTTTTCATGAACTGATTTTATTCCTAGTCCCATTTGTTAGGCTTAAGATTTGCAAAGCATTCTTCACCTGTTGTTTTCCATTTCATGGTGTTTGTCAGGAAACAGGACCTAACCTATTAGCATGGCTCAGGATTTCTTTGTCTCCGTTAGTTCTCCGTTAGTATCTTAGTTCCATTATTCCATATGAACCCTCAACTTTCTCCGTTGATTGATTTAGGTCCATCCTGGCTTGAAGATGCTTCGTTTAGTGAAATTTGAACTGTGAAGCAACATAACTTCAAGGGTTTGAGTCACTTGGGTCATTAGTCATGATATCTAGGAAATTTGGCCACTTGGGAATGACATGTTCCATGACGAAACAATTTTATCACATACATTTAACATCTGTTTTCACCTGTGAAGATGTAAAATAACATCGAGAGATGAAAAAAATGATCCATTTCTTGGATGCCAATGACTATTCTAATCCACCATTTTGACTGCATCCTCTTTCTTCCTCTTTCAGATGCATTAACCTTTTCTAAGCATGAACAATAAGAGTAATCAATCTCACAGCATATATGCTCATGTTATTCTTTAGCAGATTGTCCTTGTGCAATGATCCCTGTTACTGTTTTAATAAATCTATTGCTGGTCAAATGGTTTGAATCTCCCTTGCGTATTTCATGTGGTAAGTGAGAGTGGAGATGGCTCACTGATATGAAAACCATAAAAAAGTGAGATCTGAAGTGAAATTTGATATGATGAGTGACATTCTTGTTGTTTATTTTACATGGCTTGTGCATGATCCCCCAGGTACCCTTTGTATGCAAAGGCTACCCTCTGTCAAGCCTGTTACAATGCACTGCATCTCAACAAAGGTCTCCAAAAAAAGGGCTTTGAGCTTCTTAATGCCATTCCAAAACCCTTCCTCTCTCTTCATCTTAGATACGAACCAGACATGGTTGCCTACAGTCAATGTGAGTACAGTGGCCTCTCCTCCAACTCTGTAGAAGCCATTGAAGCAGCACGTGGAAACAGAAAACCTTGGACTGGAGAGCTTGCTCGTGTGTGGAGAAACCGGGGGAAGTGCCCTCTCACTCCAAATGAAACAGCATTTATCCTTCAAGCTCTTGCCATCTCTGCTGACACAGCAATCTACTTAGCAGCTGGTGATGGTATATTGGAAATAGAGGGCCTTACATCTGTCTACACTAATGTCCACACCAAATCTTCAATCCTCAACAGTGAAGATTTCAGTAGAATGCATGGGAACACAAAAGCTGCACTTGACTATTATGTTTCCGTAAATAGTGATGCCTATATAGCTACTTATTTTGGTAACATGGACAAGATGGTGGCCACAATGAGAGTGATGAAAGGATTGTTTAAAACTCTTTTATTGAACCGTAAAAGTTTTGCTGATTTTGTTTCCAAGGGGCTCACGGGAGTAGAGTTGGCAGATGCTCTGTGGAATGCACATAGGAATGACTTTGTGGTGGGCAGAGGATCTGCTTTGCCTGGTTGTTTTTGTGAGTTCAAATTGTGATTGGCTTCTTGGCAGTCTCACTTTATAAAGTTTGATGTATACGATCTGAACCTAAAACATGAGAAAGAAACACGACTTGTAACAAACCCCCGGAGCACAATTGTTTAAGCATGCCGGCAAAGGCTTCAACATAACTATGTTAGAAAAAGGTTTGTTTACACATACTTCCGACAATGTGAATTCTAATGTAGCTACACTTGCAAACTTTGTCATTGTAGTTCACAAATGACTATTACTCTGCCAGCAGAGTTTTGAATATAATCAATTTTGTACCATGCCACATGGTCTTTTTCTCTATTTTTGGTCTTGAAGTTCTCTTCCTACGTGGTTGTTGATATGGTTCTCTTCCTCTCCATGTTGTTAAATGATTTAGGGTTTAAGATTTAGAATTTAGGATTTACAGTTTATGATTTAGGATTGTTATTGGAAGTGCTGGAGAAATTTTTGAAGCCGTCTTCCGATATACTCGTAGCATCAAATTTATATAGGATTATTGATGGCGCCCATTAGAACATCTAAGGTGTTCAGTGTTCTTCATTGTTAGGTTTCTGTAAGCTACAATGAAAATGTTGGTCCAATGTCTTTTTGTTTGATTTTCATGTTTACGGTAGAACAAATGCCTTGTAATCTCTTCAACACAGGTCTTCTTTAGATGTACTAGTAGTGCTGAATTCCCGTGTTAATTTTGGTCTCCTGCTTTGTTATTGATTTGTAGGTTTTTGGTATTATTTGAAGGGCTTTCTTTGGTTCTTTTCTTCTCCATCTCTGATGGGTTCGTCTTTTTCTATAGGTTTTGCAGTTGTTTCCCTCCCAGCGAGTAGGTGGTTTTGCAATCATCATTTTTTCCAATCAGCCTTTTCCTTCACTTATATGGTAATTTATTGGTCATTGTGTGCCGATTGGATTTTATTTTTCTGGTTGCCCTTCCTTCTTGGATGGACCTAATTGTAATTTTAGATTGTTGAAATTAAACAGATTGAAACTTCAAAATAAGATTCCAAAGTAAATTTGATG
Organism: Posidonia australis; assembly: GCA_024699735.1. Classification (NCBI taxonomy): domain Eukaryota; kingdom Viridiplantae; phylum Streptophyta; class Magnoliopsida; order Alismatales; family Posidoniaceae; genus Posidonia; species Posidonia australis. Next base: position 3,367 of record JAMKQA010009901.1, on the reverse strand, counting down.
TGGGACCAAAGAATACAAAGACAACGAAATTGAACTACATTTCAATTTTTACATAATTAGAACTTCAATGTCAAATACAAATAATATTCAATTTTAGCAATTAGAAAATAATATTATTAATAATTATAGAAGAAATACATAACAAACGAAAAAATAAAATATTCTTAAAATATCTCAAGATAATATCTTAAAATATAATACTTCTAAAATATCTCAAGATAATATTTTAAGAAATAATATTTCTAAAATATTTCAAGATAATATCTTAAGATATAATATTCTTAAAATATCTCAAGATAATACATAAAATAATATCTTATGATAAAATAAATCTTAAAATAAAATAAAGTTATCATCCATCTAATAAGGACAAAATCAATGTCTCATGGTACATGACAAATGGTGATCTCTAACTCTTCTTGATGGCAAAGAACTCGATTTTGCCGAGATAAAGTGTTGGTACTACTCCAAAAGGTTTACATCCTAGTGACAAAACTCATCCTCAGAAATCCATATAGCATCAGTAAGTGGACGATTCTTCCATTGGACGAGGTAACGTGAAGTGGCTTCCTTAAGGGTGAAGACAACTTGATCGTTAAGCACTGTCTCTATGTGATTAACAGTAGAAGGTGGTGCATGTGGTAGAACTTGCTTTTTATGGCATGACATTGTGGAACCTCTAGGTGCACCTGTAGAGAGAGGAGAAGGCTCAAAGGTTCCTCGAAATGGAAACTATAGATACATCGATTTTACAGTCATTTGACGACAGATTCCTCCGAAACAATGTGCTTTGGTCATCGTAAACTTTACCAACTCTCTAAACCCTATCCAACATCTGAAACGAAAACCCCAATCAACTCAAAAGACCCAAGCTTTAATCACATATAAAACTTAAGCCCATTAGTGGTCCAAATACTCAAAGGAATGGGCCCAGGATCCATGCAATAGGCTTTGCATAGGTCAGTCGCGACCTACTACTGTGGGTTCCCATCGTGGCTAGCAATCATGACTCGCCTTCGAGAATGCCCTTGGTCTGTAGCAACACTTGAGGGATTAAGTTATTCATTCACTTATGGAACACTTGTTTTTTGCTTTTTATTGACTCACATGGATCTAGACGTGTACTTTTTTGTATATGGACCATGAAGCCCCTCATCCTATTTCAATCCCAATCTCATCCCTTATTCTAATCATAGCCATTCATCTTTGAGTTAGTTGTAGATCGATGGCCTTCATGCATTTGAATTCCTATAAAGAAAGCCTTCTTCTCCAACAAGAGGTCTCTCTTTGTATACCCTCTCGACACTCTCCCTGGCTCTTACTTGCTCTTGTTTTCTAGTTTCTCTCGTCCTTCCCAATGGCTAGCAACAACACCTTTTCACCTTGCAAGCCATTTAACAACGAGAGCCTTAAGTGTCCACCCCTTCACTTCCTCCCTAGACCATTGGTGTGAGTGAATGTAAGTTTTTAGACCTTGGCTGAGCTCCATTGACCGACCTCAGTTGCTCTTCGTCCTCGTTTGTCGACCAGAGCACACATCTGAGGAGTCTGTTGCATGTCATGTCGGAAGATACATCCAAATCCGTAACTCAGGTAATGTAGCTTCGTGTAGCACAATTCACTAGCTTATAGCGAATCTTTCTGGTTTGTTGGAACATGTTTTACCTATCTCCTTTACTTTTGCATTTGTTTCTTCATTTACTGGTTTGCATTTTTGCCAACGGACGCTCGATTGCTTGTATGAGGCCTATGGCTATGGAGCACAAGGCACAGGCTGTCATGGCACATCCTCCTCTTTCTCTTCCGTCCTCTTAAGCACTCCAAGCAAGAACCTAAGCTCACCGCCTCATCCATGGCCGAACGAGCTCAAGGAACTTCAGTGCAACCCATGAAGACCGGGAGAGGTTCATATCATTTTGTAACATCATCATTGCATATCATCTTATTCCTAACACTCCTATTCTCTTTTTAATCAATCACCCCTATTCTCGATAATCAAAGATAAAGAAGGGGAGATTGCATGCATTTATACGTATAAAAGCCCAAACAATCAAGAGATCGTGGTGTCTCAAAACACTATGAGGAATTTCGCCATGACCACAAAAATCCACAAAAAGAAAAGAAAAGATGCAAGGAAAAAAGAAACAAGGAAGAAGAAAGAAAGCTCACCTTTGTACAGGAGCACTTTTAGCTGTCCCACCGTGATCGTCATACTGTGGATGTAGGATTTTGGAGGAAGGAAATGATGTTTCTTTCGGTTTCATCATTTCGTGGCCTTGCTTGTTTCCCTTTGATTTATATCCAATTCCTCTACTCCGTGGATGTCATAACTGCTATGATCGTTACTCTCAGTTTGCTGTTGTTGGCCCTCGAGACGCCTTGAGGAGATGTTGTGGTTGCGGATTTAGCTACCTTAGGACGACATTAACATCACCTAAGGGTGCCCGTACTGGTGAGCTTCTTCTTCTTTTTCTTGCAAAACAATGTCAAAATAAAAAAAATGAATTAATACAATGTAGTGAATGACTCAACAAAATAAATTACAAGTATAAAAATGAGAGGAAAAGATACTTACCTCAGGGTTTTATTCCCTCGGTTGCAACTAAGGGCTCGTTTGGTAGAGCTTTTAGATAGCTTTTGAGCATATAACTTTTCTCCAAAAGTTAAAATGGTCTAACAGTTCTACCAAACACTACTAGCTTCTTAGAAGCATGTAGCTTTTGGAACAGTAATTCCTTTACATTTCCAGAAGTTAGGTTTTGACAGCTTCTTGCTAGAAGTTAGCTTCTACACTTAGATTCAAAAGCTAAATCTCTACCAAATGGACCCTACATGTATATGTCTAGCTACAACATATAAAGTATGCGTGAAATGAAACATGTAAAATGAAAACTCCCTTTGGTTTATGATGCGTATGTAGGACGCAAGATGCCGACGTGATGTGGTCAGAACTGGCAGAAAAACTTAAGCCCTCTCTCAGAACTTCTCTACTCTCTTTCCCCTCTCTTCTGGATAGTTTTTGGTCCTCTGACTTGAGGGAAAAAAGGGACGCCGATACTGAGTATTCCGACGATGTGCGAGTGGGGCTCCGGCGATGGTCAAGCAGGAGAAACACTGTAAGTTTTTCGATGATCTTTGCAGTTGTGTATTCTCCTCTATTTATAGGGGACTCTTGACCATCCCTCCGCCCTCCTCCAACGGCTCCTCTTTCAGCCGTTCTGATTCCCGCCATAAAGGCCTGGTAACCGTCGTATTCAACACGGCCATGAATGGGTGAAACGGTCGTCCGTTTCACCCTTCATTTGAAATGGTCTTCAATGACCATTACTAACATCTCCCACTTGGTCATGAAGACCATGCACAAATT
>JAMKQA010009899.1:0-12910 GCA_024699735.1 Posidonia australis | reverse complement strand
TCATGCACCTATTAGCATAAGGCACTTAACATGGCATGGCATATCGCCCTCGGGCGTATATAGTAAAAGACTGAAAAGCCAACATTTCATTGGAGAAATCATAGAAGACCGATTTTATCGGGCGTATGAGGGTGCCTAACACCTTCCCCGTGCGTAACAAGGATCCTTACCCGTATTTCTGGTTTTCGTAGACCTTTCTTTTTATTGTTTGCATGTTTTTTTTCATGTTTATGGTTTTCCTCGTCTTCCATAATAGACTAGGTGGTGACTCCTGCATTTTGCATTTTATTTTGCTTTTTCGACGTGATTTTTGCCGACCGATTTCGCATCTTTTTGCGGAATCTTCTCGCCGGCATGGTTACACTACTGTTCTGGGTTGGCCAGGGTAGTCTCTGACCATGTCCCAATTATCTTAAAAACGTTAAAGCTGAATTGGGGACCGCCTCCCTTTAAGTTTTACAAGGCTTGGTTACACTTTGAAGGATGCCTTTCCTTCATCCAAGACAATTGGACAATGTCTAGAGATTTGTTCTTCACTTCTAACCCAATAGCGAGATTTTCCTACAAACTTAAGCTATTAAAGAATAATCTGAAAAAGTGTATTGGCCAGGTCAACAATATGAGGAACCAAGTCCTTGGCGACATTGAATCCCGCATCCTAAGCATTGACAACTTAGCTAAGCACTCAATTATAGATAATGAAACCTGGAAAGAAAGAATTGCTCTTAGAGACAAGCACCAGGAATTTATAAGAGTAAATGAGATTTATTGGAAACAAAAATCCATAATCCAGTGGTTGAAGGAGGGTGACTCCAACTCAGCTTTCTTCCATAACATTGTCAACTCTCATAGGTGTAGCAATGCAATTTTATCTCTCACTGTGGATTCTTTAGTGATCACATCCCCTCGGGTTATTGGTGATGCAATAGAGAATCACTTTACCAGATAGTTCAATAGCTCAATAGGTCTCACCGTTACCCTTAACTGGGACCTGTTGATTCCCAACAAGATCGCTGACCCTCATCTTCTGGAGGTACCTTTTACACTTGAAGAGGTTAAGGGTAACTTTCATAGATTACCTGGGGATAAGAGCCCCGGACCTGATGGGTACCCCATGTTCTTCTTTCAAAACTTCTGGGAAATGGTTAAGGAAGATATAATGGACATCTTTCACTATATTTATTCCTCTTCTGAGCCTGACACTCTTTCCTCTATCAATCAGACATTCATAGTACTTATTCCTAAATGGATTGGTGCCAACTCTGTATCTGATTTCAGGCCTATTAGCCTGGTTAATAGTATATATAAAATCTTCACCAAAACTTTAGCATCCAGGATATCCCCTATTCTGAATAATACATTAGACAGCTCCCAATGTGCCTTCCTACCTAGCCGTTTTATTGGAGATTGTTTCCTGGTTGCCCAGGAAACCCTTCACTATATGCACTCTTCGAAGGTGCCAGGTTTCCTCTTAAAACTAGATTTTGAGAAGGCTTTTGATAAGGTAAATTGGGATTTTCTCCTACAAGCACTCCAGGGTTTAGGGTTTGGGGCGAAGTGGATTTCATGGATTAGGATGTGTACGACTTCTGCCAAATTCTTCATTCTTTTGAATGGTTCATCCCATGGCTTCTTTGGATCGTCCATTGGGCTTAGGCAGGGGGATCCATTGTCCCCTCTTCTCTTCATCATAGTTACCCATATCCTAAACCGAATGCTTCAATTGGCCTCTAATAACGAACTCATCAAAGGGATTCAGTTCCCTCATGGGGCCTCCAAGTGCTTAACATCCAATATGCGGATGACACTATTCTCTTTCTAGCTGAAGGTGAGGAAAATATTGTCAATATTAAACGCATCTTGTGTTGCTTTCAATCCTGTTCTGGCCTCAAAATTAATTTTTCTAAATCCTCGATTACTGGCATTCAGGTTGGCCAGGATGCAACTGACACTGCCTGTAATCTTCTTGGGTGCAAATATGCAACCCTACCCATCACCTACTTAGGCCTTCCACTTCATCATAGGAGAGCCTCTCGACAGGACTGGACCCCTGTATTGGAAAAGCTAGCTTCTAAGCTATCCCACTGGAAAGCTAAGTTCCTATCCCTAGGTGGGAGGTTGACTCTGGTCAACTCTGTCCTATCTGCTATCCCTTCATATTATATGTCTGTCCTGCATATGCCTAGACAGACTCAGAAAGACATCGATAGACTTAGGTTCAACTTCCTTTGGAAGTCTGACCCTTCTACAGACAATGGCAATCACCTTGTTAATCAGGGTGTACTCTGCAGGCCCAAGAAGCAAAATGGTTGGGGGATCCTAAACCTCCGGAACTTAAACCTAGCCTTAAAATCAAAACTTGTTTGGCAATTGCTTAATCGGGACAGCCATGCTATGTGGATTGGGTTAGTCAAGGCCAGGTATATGAAGTTAGGGCCTGGGGCTTTGCTTAACTCTTCCTCTAGCCACTGTTCTCCTTTATGGCGATCCCTGAAAAACAACTTCCCTATAGTTAATTGCTTTAGCTCCTTCCATCTGTGTAATGGGAAGGAGGTTCTTTTCTGGGAACAGAAATGGAGGGATGGGGAAAAATTGAAATTCTTGTTCCCACTACTATTTTCTATTTGTAAATGGAAGAAAGCATCTGTTCACAAAATACATAATATTTTCAATACTAATTTCAATAAGCTGCTGGATAATTCCAACATTTTAGCTAATGACTTGGATGTGTTACAATCCCAATTGGACTCATTGACACAAATTTTGCACTCTATTACCTTTGGAGAGGATAGGGATATCATCTCCTGGACCCCTTCCCCTTCCTCTAAGTTCTCTGTGAAATCATGTTATTTAAGATTGAATGATGACGGGCTTAGATTTAACTTGTTTGAGCAGATTTGGAGAACTTGGGCCCCCCTGAAGGTCAAATTATTTTCTTGGCTTGTTATGCACAACAAAAATCTCTCCAAAGATAATCTATTAAATAAAGGGTTGACTGGTTCACCCATGTGTATCTTCTGTAACTTCAATATTGAAACAAATAAGCATCTGTTTATGTTTTGTGACTTTGTTTCACATATATGGCAGTTTTTCTTATGCTCTCGACTTTATCCTGGATATTGCAACTTGGGCCACTTATATTGGCATAAACCTGCCCTTAAATTTCATTTAAGCAATTGTAATTGGTTTGTTTTGATCTAGGTTATCCTCTGGGTAACCTGGAAAGAACGAAACGGTAGGATTTTCCGCAATATTTTCAAGCCTTCTTATGTTATTATTTCTGATATAATTGGACTAATGGAGCACTGGTTAGATTCTCTTCTACCAGGTTTTGAAAAGGAGGATCTGAGGAGCTCTTTGGCCTCTATGAAGGCTGTCTGGGCAGAGAACTTATCTGCCTCCTCTGACGCTCCTCCCACCTCCACTGACTCCACTATTCCTACTGCTGCTACTACCACTGTTGCTGAAGCGATGGAGCAGTAGTTTGTTTCTTGTTCAATTTTGAAAACATTATTGCCAACTAGTTGGTGGCCTGTAATATTGGCAAGAACATTGCCTACGCTATTTTTTTGTCACTGGACCCTTGATTCCCCTAGATTTTGTCCTGGGGATAAAAATCTAATATAAATAGCATACCATTGCCAAAAAAAAAACATAACAGCATGGAAATCAACTAATGCATACTAAAGAAACTGGAAAAACACTCTGGTGAAAAAAGCTCTGGCCATGATCTGTTTCACTGCGTCCTTTGATCTGTGCGTTTTCCTCCTCGTGATCTATGGCGGGACGACACCTTCCTTCTGGCCGTCGTGACCCTCCTCCCTACAATCTCCGTTCGCGCAAAGCTGTGCTGGGGGACGCGCTTGGTGTGAGCGCTTTGGCCGGGAAGGTGCGACTTCGGCTGATAACTTCTGTCCCTCCTTCTCCGGCATGCCCTATTCAGGGTACCCGGAAGAGGAAGGCTTCTACTTCCCTGTCTGATTATGTCGGGGGGAGATCTCCATCCTCTCCTTGGGGAAGATCTCCCTCGGACGAACCCTGTTCGTCTAGATCTGGCATCATGGCGGTTTTCTTTGGCTCTACTTTTTGCCTGAGCCTTTCTTTTATTAGTGATGTGAATATTTCGATGGATTGTTGTTTCATTTACAGATCTTTATCCCCGTGTTGGCTAAATATGTTGGTTGCATGCTTATTTGGTGATGATATTATTGATGCTCATGGATCTGAGATAGCCAGACTTTTAGCTTCTTTTGGTTGCGGTTTCTCTGGTTTTTTTGATGCACATGGATCGCCTTTGGTTTTCAAATCGGTTTTGGGGACTTTTCCCCGATTAACTGATGGCTTATGCTTGGTTCCTTCGCACACTGTGTGCGTTGATCCTATTTTTCATTCCGATCCTCCGGCGATTCCTATCCAGCCGGTGAGTCGGCGGGGAGGGGCTTCTGAAACTAGCTGTGGCGTGGTTGAGAAGCCTGGTCTCTCTGACCCCTCGTATTCTGTGTGGGGGTATTCTCGGTTTTCCCCTCTTGTGATTTGCGAGGGTTCTAGTAATTTTAGGAGTAAAGTTGGGGGGTCTTTTGATAATTTCGCGAGGGATAATTTCAATGTTCACCTTTCTCGGCCTTCTGCCGATTTGGTGGGGCCCCTGGGATACTGTGTGACTGACGAATCGCCGTTTTTGTTTGACCCCTGCTCTCCTCACGTCGTTTCTGGCTTTATTGAGGAAATGGCCTCTTTGTCTGGGAATGGTAACCTCCCCCACTACCCTGAAAATTCTGACATTTCGCCGAATTTTCTGACTCAAATCTCTGCGTCAGAGATTTCGCTTGACAACTGTAATAAGAACTTTGATTTTGGGTGCGGTGGCTCGCGTTTTGCCGCTTTGAACCCATCTCCTTCCTCCTTTGAGAATACGCTAAACTGTGAGGCTGGTTCCCCTGGGTGGACTCTGGTGGTGAAGAAGAAGAATTTTTCGTCCCCTCTGATACATTTTTGTAGGAATAATAATCGTTGCTTTCTATGTGGTCTGCGTGGCCATATAAAGAGCAATTGTAGATTTTCGGGGGCTTGCTATAGATGTAAAGCTTCTTCCCATTCGGTGGCCATTTGTGACTTTTTTCAGGAGTCCAGAGCTCATTCTGAGGAGAGGCGTTGAAATTGGGTTTAGCCTCTACAGATATGACAAGGTTTCAACGACCTCTCTCTGTAGGTGCAGGCATACTATCCGTAGATGGTTTTGTCATAGGTGCCGTGAAACATTTTTTATTCCATTTTGAACCTTTATTGTTTATTTGTTTGCAGATCTCATTTTTTCCCTATTGTTTTGTTAATGTAGGTTGTTTTTACAGTGGGCGTGGAGGATAACAAGCGGCATATAGATTGGTCAACAAGGACAAAAAAAATTGTGGGGCCAAAACAACGTCTAATCCATTAAACCATGTCATTTTGACTATTGTTGAGCGAAGAAAAATCGATGTTTGTTTTGCATGCAAATAATAAACAAGAAGACTTTTGTTGTTGTGATTAAGAAAAGGATTGTAGGTTGAGGTGGTCTATATGGCTAGTCTAATTTCAGTGCAAGAACCTAGACATTTATGTAACACCTCTGGGAACATTATCTCAATAGCATCAATCTTCTAATTATAATAATCTACAATAATTAAAATAACTAAGGAAAACTTACTCAGAAACGTCGTGCAACTAGTGGCTTTGAAACTCCAACACCAACGACCGAACTACACCCAACTATACACTTAAAAAGCCAAACAAAGCCAAAACACGCGTGAGTGACTTCTAAGTCACCCAGTATGCATCTAACTACGGAAAACCACGAGAAAACTCTAATAACTATCTTTATAAAATCATTTCACAAACCTCGGGAAAACCACAAATCCCGACTAAAAGCAACGAGAATTCATTCCCAAAATCATGCTTTTTCTATTAAGTCTCATGCATTTTCAAATCATTTATGCAAGTGAGAAACCACATTTTCTCTCCCAGATTCAGCCTAAAATACAATATCTCACAGGGCTCAAAACTCAACAAGTGTTGGCTGACAACTGGTTTAAATCATCAATTTTAAATCATTTTAATCTGGCTAAAACCTCAAGTCAAAACTTACAGTCTGATTCTAGGTCAATATCACATTCACATTTCACATTTATTTTTCAATATTATTACCTTAATCAGAAGTAACTAGGTACACAAGCAGACAGTGAGGTTTCGCCCTTATCCTATTGTACAGTTGCAGTGAAGTTCCCTGTATGAGAAGACACCACCCTGGCCAACATGCATCAATTTCCATTTTCATAAGCATGGAGATATGTCTTTTTCTGATGTCCCATCGGTGATCTGAACACCTAAGTTTCATATACCCAAGCCTACACCATCGTTGACCTAGACACCTAGGTCTCATATCCCTAGGCCTTGCCTACACCATCACAAGTGGGGTAACCCAGCCTCTCTCGACTGTCCTAAACTCGGCAATTACGGTCGTGTCTAACAATTGATTTCATTCCATATTGCCTACACCCAAAACCATGTAAATTCGAACTAAATCAAATCTATTTTCAAAACATGTAGTTTTTCCTCAAAATCACTTTTCAAAACTTTTCATTTTGGAAAACTCTATTCCTTTTTTCAAAAACATGGGTCTCATCTTCAAAAATTACATCAAAACTTATTCATCTTTATTTTCATTGGGTCTTATACCCAAAACCACATTTAATGCATCATAACATTATCGAATCATGGTTTATTTCTCAAAATCTTTTGAAAAATACCACCGAACATCCTTTGGAAATCCCACGTAGGTGTCCTACGTAGGTCCACTGCACCTCAAGTAAATGCAGATTTTCAGAATACAAGGCATACACTCTTTCGTCCAAAAACTCACAAAATCCAACGAACCATAACATACCATACTCAAGGCAATCTAATACCCATTTCTAGATAACGAAAACACATTTAACAACATGGATTTCCATTTAATTCATAGAAATCCATTTAATGTCCAATAAATCACCATCTCCATCATTTAATTCCATAAATCAACACATTAACATATAATCTCATTTTCCGTGCCTAAACAATTATTAAACATGGGTTATGTCCTCATGATGCTAGGAAAACACCATCAAAAATCCCTGCCCAACCCGCACATGATCCACACGCATTAGGCATACCAAGCAGAATTCAAGTGTGCCTTCATGGCTTGGGTATGTTTCTCCACAAAGACATTGTCCCACAATGATCTTTAGAGCATTCACGAATGACTCACTATCGACATCCACTAGGTTCCAGTTTTCCATCTCTCAACTGAGGCCAAGATTAATTCCCTCCACCTAATCTTAGATATAGGAGAGCAAGGATAACACTGCAGTACTTTTCCTAGGCAACTTAGCTAACCCTTTGAGGTAGGGAATGGTACACCATTTTAATTACAAACATGCTTATTAAGTGTGCAGATACAAATCCCACCATGTGTTACTACATCAAGCTCCATCGTGAGGCTGCATCAAGTCCCACCATGGCATTACACGAAGTGTCGTCGAGAATGGACTCCCGTTTTTGGAGTCTCGACCGTGTACAGAGACATGTAACTTTGACTAAGAGACAAAACCCCGATTTGGCAAAAAAAGGGTTCACTCCCTCACCTGGTTCTTTATTCATAGAACTCCTTTATTTACCAAGTCGAGTTGTGAGATGATGGTCCTTTTCTGAGAGTATTGGTCATGTTCAAAGACGGAAAATAATTGACCATAACGAATTGCATTCATGCATCTTGCATATGTCTATATGGTTAGGGACCACACGTACCCCACTAGCCTAACCTACCATATGGACCTTTCATTGCATGTTGAATGTTGACCCTACATTCTGTATTTTGTTTGCTTAAATCATGTATCCAAGCATTTAGTCTTATGCATTGGAAGTGGAGTGCTAATGGAGTAATGTTCTTTAAGAGTGTTAGAAACCCTTAGAACATGTGATCCTACTAAAGCCCAATTAAATCAAACATATCTTCTTTTATTTCAATCCAAGCAAGCTTTCAAATAAGAAGCCACAATAATTATCTTTTTATTTACCTTAGTTCTACCCCGTTGAAATGTCACTCTACATGGTTGACATGGTTTCAACATTGGCTGTAACACAAAACTCCGAAACCAGCTTGACCCCTCCATACCTGAGCTTAAATATGACGACATCTTTAGTTTTCTTTTTCTTTTCAATTAGCGATCAGGTAATTTCCCCATGATCATCTTAGTTTCTGCCCCATTGAAATGTCACTCTACATGGTTGACATGGTTTCGACATTGGTTGTGACACATAGCTCCGAAACCGGCTTAACTCTTCCATGCCTGAGCCTTTAATATGACGACATCCTTAGCTTATCGAACCACTTGACTGTGCAACCATGTCTTCAAACCAACTTTATTCATCTTCTCACCTTTTAGCTGTGTGACCATGTCCCGAAACCAATAGGTGTAGACTACTATTTGGAATCCGTGGTGGATAGCTTAAGAGTGAGCTCCTATTTCAGGAAATGCTCAATGGAGATATTGTAGACACCCCAATTTCCCAATTTCGCAGGATGGAGATGTGGTGGCTGAGCTCTAACCCATTGAAGCCCACTTGGGCCCATGGAGGCCCACATAGGCCCATTAAACCCTAATTGAGCCCACTTTGGCCCACAAGACCTAGTTAGGCCCATTCAACTCATTGTAGGCCCATTTAGTTCATTTGGGCCCATTAAGCCCAATTGAGCCCACCTTGGTCCTAAAGCCCAAAAAGGCCTCCATAAACAACTTAACCCATTTTTTCTTCCAACCCAACACATTATTTCTCCTTCTTCATTTACTAATGTTTTTTCTACCAAAAAACATTCAAATTTCACACCCTTCTTCTTCTCACTGAACCCATCTCGTCCTCCCAATTCACCTTTCAAATTCATTTTTCTTCCCTGATTTTATCAAGATCCCATGAGCCTACTTCAATCAGCAGCCCATCAGACCAGTAGCCACCAGAGCACCTCCAACCATTGGATCAGCCGCCGGTGAAGCCTGGATCACTGTTCATCCTTGTCGGCGACCAAGGGGGCAGTGGGGAGGCAGCCATTCAGTGTTTGTTAGTTGATTAGGTTGTTACGACTTCAGTTAGGAGGTTAAAGGGTTGTCAATTGGTTCGGTTAGAGTGGTGGGCATTCTGTTGGAGTGGGTTGTTGGGTTTCCTCACCTATATAAGGAGGGGTAGAGGCAGAGTTTTAGAAACTTTGGCGAGAGAGAGAAGAGAGCTGAGAGTGCCAGAGAATTCCAGAGAGAAAGGGGTGCTCGCGGGAAGGAGAGGAGGAGAATTCAGACACTCCGGCAAGTTGTGAAGGAGCCTCATGTCGTCAAACTAGGTATGCTTTCTTCAGACCTCCTTTAGTTTTGAACATAGCTTCTTGAGATCCTTTCCTTCTTCCTAGAACAATTTCGAGCAATTCAGAGGTTTTCTATGGACGGAATTGCTCCCTAGAGCTCACCGTTGCCGTTTTTCGGCGATGTAGGTGGCGGGAACGATCCAGGGCACGGCCCTGGCCCCCGAGCTTCCTTTCCTCCTCCTCTGGTCTTCCTCCCGCTTCTCCAATCCATGGCCCACCACTTCATCACCTCCAGAAGGCTCCACCCGAAGATCGTCGGAGTTACACCAATCCTATCGTTGCCGGAGAAGACGACTGCTCCAGTGGAGGATCGTGTGCCCCTTGCTGCTACAAGATCCTTCGACGGTCCAACAACACTCCCCGACGCTCCACGAAGCCTCCGGAGCCTCCCGAATCGCACCACGAGCTTTGGATCACCGTAGCAGCCAAGCTCGTCGGAGGGGACACCGTCGACGACTGTCGGAGCATGCCTCTAGTCCATCCTCCATAATTCGGCTCTAGGAGGAGCGGGGAAGCTCCCTGACGCTCCACGATGCTCCCATGACAGTTGGATCGCCGCGTCGTAGCATGCCAGAGGCTCTTTCTTCCTCGACGCCGTCGCCGGAGCTCCTCGACGGTGAGGTAGGTGGGAGGCCTAGTTCCATCGTTGATTCTTGGATCCACTCTGATGGATTATTTCCTCTCACCTCCTTCTGGCTTTCCGTGAGGTCTCAGATCAGACCTCGGGAAGGTGAGATCAGACCTCGGGAAGGCCTTGTGTGCCCCCCTTCGGCGGTCGTCGGCGGTAGAGCTCCGTCGCCAGTGACCGTCGTTCTTTTTTTCTTTTAAAACAATTAAAACATTTTATTTTGATTGAATTTCTGGGACTTTGTTTTCCTTACATTTAGGTCCTTTTTGTATTACACATAGGTCCTTTTATTACAAATAGGTCATCCTCTCATTTTTCTAAAATCATTCGAATAAAGTTTTAACTGAAACTATTACATTCTTCCCCCTGAATATTTAAAATAATGTTTTCCTAGCATAAAACTTTAGCAAAAGCCCTCAAGTTTTCTTTTAATGCATTTTATGTAGGAATTTTGCATAAGAGACCCTAAGCTTTCTTGAAATCTTTCTGAAAGTTCATTTTTCTGGTTAATTTGCATTTAAGCCCCTGCATTCTTCTGAAATCATCTAGAATGCTTATTTTTGCTGGTTGAATTGCATAGAAGCCCCTGTATTCTTCTGAAACTTTCTAGAATGCACATTTCTTTGGTTTATTTGCATTATAACCCCTGGATTTTATTGAAAACTTCTCCGAAGCATGTTTTCTCTGGGTAAATTGCATTTTAACCCTCAGACTTTACTGAAATTCTTCTGAGTGCTTTATTTCTCTGTGAATTACATTTTTGCCCTTGGTTTCTTCATAAACTTTTCTAGATGCTTTATTCTGCTGGGTAATTTGCAGTTTAGCCCCTGTACTTCACTGATTTTACTCTAAATGCCTGTTTTCAGGGGTAAAATGATTGTTTTGCCCTTGAAACTTTCTAGAACTTTTCTGAATCATTTTTGCTTGCATTTTTACCCAGAATTTCCACTGAATTGTTTTAAATGCATGTTTTAGTGGTAAAATTGAATTTTGACCCTTAGGAAACTTCATTTTGACTAAGGTTGCACATATTTGCACATTTGATTCCAGATTTCTTCATAATTGCATAGATTGTGTTTTCCTATGTATTTTTTATGATTCGGGCTTCAGAATATCAATTTTAATCAGAATTTGGGTTTTTTGCACAAAGGCCCCTGGAATTCTCACTATTTACACTCACATATGCATTTTACACATTTTTTCACATCTTTCCGCACAAGTTTTCTTGCCTTTCCTTCCTTACTTTGTGCACGCTTTTCTAGCTTGTTCCAAGATTGGTTTTCTCGTCGTTTCTCAGATTTCTCCTGATTTTCGCCTTTCGATTTGTTTGGTTTTCCATCGCCCGAGGGCGTATATTAAAAGGCTTCACAAAGCCGACATTGTCCCGGAATGAGGATTATTTTCCCCTTTTTGATTTTCTTAGATTTATCCCAATTTTCACTGATTTGCGAGATGCTTTCTGAGAATTTCTCGATTTTCACGATTTTCCTCATCGCCCAAGGGCATACAGTAAAGTGGCATTCTCAATGCCTACATTTGACTCTCGGATTAACTTTTCCCTTTGTTTCATTTCTTGTCTCTTTGATTTAGCATGTTTTCAGTCGTATTTAGCATGAACATATAGAATAAGCAAGCATACATCCATAGACCATTGACAATAGGGAAACCTAGAAAGACTGAGTTTTCTCGGGCTCATGGGGGTGCCTAACCCCTTTCCCCATGCGTAACCAGAATCCTTACCCTTTCTCTAGCCCGCATTCATTTGTGCATTGTCCATTAGACACGGAGCACACACATACATTCTGCATCTTGTTTGCTTCCCAGTTTTTCTAGTGTTTTTGGTTTTCCTCATCTTTCTATTAAAAGACTAGGTGGCGACTCCTTTCCTTATCCTTTTTATCTTTCCTTGGTGTTTCCGGGTCTAGTCTCTTTCTCCGGATTCACCATCTTCACCGTGACCATATCGGGTCTTCTCGTGTGCTTCCACGCACCCGGTAGTAGAAGAGCTGTGCAAGGGTTCCATCGGCATGGTCACAGATATCCTTCCTACCTTGGAGTTGATCTTGTTCCAAGATTAACTCCAAGGAGAGGCATCTGTAGACATCCCATTTTCGTATTTCCCAGAGTTCATTTGAGATAGGAACCCTTGAGGCACCCTAGATCACATAGCTAAGAAACTATAACATATTTTCTAGTTTTCTATGACTTCTTAAAAACATTCGTGATTTTGCTCATTTCAAGGTCGTTAGCTGTGGCAGAGCTAACCCCCTCGAACTAGTGACAGGTTCAAGCCCCATGAGTAGTTTAATCTTAAAGAAGATGCTTTTATGATTTCATGGAATTTCTGAAGTATTGCTGAGTTTTTATCGTATCTCTATATCTTCAGATAAAAGCCAAGAGGTAAACTATAAAAGACCAGGATGTTGTTAGTATGATAGGTGACAGAACTAGTTACCAGTATGATAGGTAACAGAACTAGTTGCCAGTTCAATAGGCTACGAGTCTTGTCACCACATGAATAGGCGACGAGAATCTTGGATATCTCTCTCCACATAATTTGTCATCCCGGGCTTTAATATAACATATGGGACATTAATAAATATTATCATGATTTTTCCCATAATTATTATAATTTTTATGATTTTCTAACATTTAAATATCTACGCATATCTTATAAATCATTATGAATGCCAAATAATTCCGGAAAATTATAGAAATAAGGATGACAATAAGTTAAGGTCAATATCTTTATTTTTATATTTAAAGCGAGACTTTATTTTAAGTTATCACATTTTTAAATGTTATAACTATATTTAATTAGAGATAATGCTTAAAAATAAAGATGAAATCCAAAAAAAAAA
>JAMKQA010009897.1:0-10398 GCA_024699735.1 Posidonia australis | reverse complement strand
TGCTAGGGAGGTGTGCTAGCTAGGTGTGCTAGGTAAGTGTGCTAGCTAAGTGCTCTCCCTTACTTGTCTGGTTTTCTAATTGGGCTGCAGGCTTGCTATGGGTTTGGGGTTGGCTCAAGGGTCAGTCACATCCAAAGCAACATCTGGAGCCTTATCAATGAGTCACCTCAAAATCGGGGTGTCTACACTATGTCAAGTAGAAGAAGTCTATTATTCAAATCTTTTCCAAGAAGTTCATAATAGATAGTGCTCCTCCTGTCTATATACATGTTTGCAAGTAAATCTATTAATTTAAAGTAGGATATCTTGTCTGGGTCAACATTAGCACAATAGGCAATCTCTCCATTTCTATAATATTTTAGTGTGCCTTTGTCAAAAAAAACCCCAAAATTGATATTAAATGTGCATAAAATTGTAGACATTTGCAAGATACAATTGACAAAAAAAATAAATAGGAGATTATAATAGAGGGAAGCACATTTGATTACAGCTAATTGCCAAAAAATACACAATTGATCATAAAAAAATACACAAGAAATTATAATAGAAGAACTGGAAATTACTGGAATTAAATGGAAATCAATGGATTTAAATGAAAGTAAAAATCAATGGATTTAACTAGAAATCAATGGAATTAAATGGAAATCACTAGAAATCACTACATTTAAATGGAAATCACAAAGAAATCCTTACTAGAGTAAGACGGAATTCACTGTCGCCCTTACAAAGAAATCCTTACTGTAGTAAGACGAAACCCACCATCACTACCATCGTCGTTGTAGAAATCACTGAGAAACCCTTACTAGAAATCACTACAATATATAATAGTAAGAAAAACCCATCGTCGGAGCTCAGTCCATGCCATATCATCGCCACTCAAGCCATGCCATGCCACATCATCGTTGTTCAGGACACGCCACGTTGTTGCTTTCGTCGCCAAAGGAACCCACCATTATCCTCACAGTCCTTACCGTCATGGGGAAAAAAGAGGAAGAAAAGGAAGAACAAAAAAGAAAAGGAGTAGAGTAAACCTAGAGAGAATAAAACATGAAGGGCATGACTATCATTTCACGTCAAAATTTAATGGCATTATTACAACTATTGTAAATTTTAAAAAAATACAAGTTTAGGATACCAAAGTGAATGACTTTATAAATGAAGATACTAAAGTGTAAAACAGGTGTAGTTGTGTAACACCCGTAAAAATTCATTTTGTAATTATTTACATTTTATGAATTTTATTCTTGGACGGATGTTACTGTTCCGAGGCCAGTTGTATAGTTTTTTGCTTTTGGGCTTAGGCCTCGTGGGCCGGCTTCTGTTTGCGTGTCCCGGTGTGTGGTTTGACACTGTGCATTGTGGCACTGTGCTTGTAGGGCCCGGGTGTGGGGTCCCCGTGGGGCCCGCATGTGTGGGCTAGTGGTTGAGGTTTGCAGTTGGCCTCGTTGGTGGTGGCTGGCGGTTGGCAGCTTGTGCGATATGCCGGTGGCTGAGACGCGCAGGTGGGCACGTTTTCAGCTACTACGGGTGCAGGCTTTATAAGTCGCACCGCACTTCTCCTCGCCACCCATCGCCGTCTCCTTCTTCCTTCTTCTTCCTTTCCCATCCTCCTCGGCGGTGCATTCCTTCTCCTCCTCCACCTTCTTTCTCTTTCTCCCCACTCCTCCTCCTTCCCATTCCTTCTCCTTTCCCCTCCTCCTTTCCACTCGTCTCCCCTGTTTCCCCTGTTCTTCCATCGCACGCGAGCCGACGGAGAGAGAGAGAGAGAGGTCGAGGGAGCGAAGCGGAGGGCTGTAGTTGCTCAGAGTGGTGCGTGGAGCTCGCGTGGTGTGCCCCGTGGCCGTGGTTGCACCGGAGCTCATTGGAGTCGGTCGAGAATCGCCAGAGGCGTTTTTCAAGTACGTATCTCCACTCCATGTATTAAAGAGCATGAAATTGGTAGAAAATGCTAGGATTGCATGGAATCTAGGTAAGTTTACTTTCCTAGAATTTATTGTGATATATTGAGGATTTATGGAGCATTTATGCTGGTAGTTGCGTTTTGGGTCTTTTTGACCCTTCTGTCTTTGTGATTTTGTATCTTGATGCATGGTGAATGGATTTTAGTTTTGTTTGTTGGGTTTTGGAGTAGACTCGAGGGTCTACACTATATGTTTTATACAAGATTTTTGGTATTTGTTTAGGGGGTCCGATTTGAGGTCCCAGTTGGGGCAATTAGGATGGTAGGGTTTTGGGCCGTTTTCTGGGATCGCAGAATTCGACATACCGAATTGAAAACGGCATACCGAATCAGTGGATTTCGGTATACCGATTTCAACCGGTATACCGTTTTTTGTCAGTTTGGTCCTCTGGTCGAAATTCGATCACCCATTTTTGGACGGTATATCGAATTTAGCTTGAGTGTTGACCGTTGACCCCAGTTCGGTCGACCAATTCAGATCGGTCTACCGAATAAGCAGATTTCGGTATACCGAATCTGACTCTTGGCATACCAATTTTTGGGCCCAAATAGGCTTATAAAATGTGCTTTCGATGGCTTTCTGGATTACAGTGTTTTGTCCTAATGAGAGGGGATTGTGGGCCATCAGTGGTGGTCTTCTAGGACACCTGATGCGTCGTTTCGCCGAGGTTTTGAAAGAGTTTTCAAAGGATATGAAAATTGTTTGGAAATGGATTTCAAGGAATAGTTGGCCTGTTTTGGAAAATATTTTCCTAGTTTTCTGTGTGCCGGTCGAGACAGTGTGGGACTGTGTCGTCGGGACCAGGGAATGTGACAACATTCTCGAGTGGTCGGGCACAACTCCCTGGTTGAGGTCGGGGGCCGAGATACCTGAGGTTGAGGGGCGTCGGGTGCTGAAGGTATGAGACTCCTTGACTGTCGTCTCAAGGCTAGGGTTGTGGTCCACGGTTTGAGGTGTCTTGTGGCATGTCGGGGAGGTATGATACTCCTGCTGTCGCTGTGAGCACTGAGGCTTGGGTGTTGTCGGGTGTGGAGGTTTGATACTCCCTCCTGAGCACCGTGTGTGGAGGACGTCGTAAGGAGGTGTACCCTGTGATGGCCAGTGTGGGTAGGACACGTGCCCTGTTGCTGGTAGCTTCCTGAGCGATAGGACAGCCTTCCCAAGGAGGGGTTGGCTTCTGAGGGTTCTCTTGAGAGAGGGGAATCGCAGGACGATGATCGCTCCAACACAGGGTGGCTTCACTATGGCAGTGCAGAACGCTGTAGTCGCTCCTCAACGGGCTGCGTGTGGCCAGAGTTTGGTTACTTGGCGTCGGGCTTCCCGACTCACTGTGTGTGGTTTTGGCCATTGAGGGCCTTTGCTTGTGGCTTTGGGCTAGTAGAGCCCTGGTGTGTGATTTTGGCTGGTGTGGGCCTGATTTATGAGGTTTTGAGAAAATGGTTTGCGAAAGGGATTTAAAAGGAAAATGATTATAGTTTTGTTTTCCTCGGTTTTCTTAGGATGCGTACTGGGTGACTTTGGTCACTCATGCGTTTTCCTTGTGGTTTTAGTTTACAGGTGCAAACATGCGATTGGTTTAGCGTAGTGCATATTGTTTGGAGTCTGCTAGCCGCACACACAGGTTCCTGGTAGTTTGATATTTACTGTTTAGCTTTAATTTTTACGTAATTTAATTTGTTTAAGTTATTGTGGAAAATTTAGGATGTGACAAGTTGATGGTATTAATAAGGAAATTACTCTATTTTTAAAAAATAAGGTGTCACAACCATGTTAACTGTAGGCACCTACAACAATTTTAACTCTTGTTTATGTGAGATCTATTTAATTTTAATCTCATTATAGGGTCAGTCTATTTTATTCGTGATTATATATATCTTTTTTATTCTAATGAATAACTACTTTTTTAGTTTCTTATTCACATGGATTTCTTAGTTTTTTTCCCCTTTTGACTTCATAAATTAATTTTCTACCATATACAATTAGTTTAGGAGAGAGAAAGCAAAGATATAGGTTAAAAGTAATGAGGGAGTAGAATTTCCATTTTTTTTTTCAATTATTCTATTTTCTTTAATTTAACTAAATACTCTTCTCAAACTATACAAATATTTTAATATCACATATTTACATGTTTTTATCTTTTCTCCTCTTTTATATCTTCCTAAGCATTGTGTAATGTTATTTGCTTATTAATGACTAAGTGAATAGAGTAAGTTGAATCATTTAGGTCGTGGGATATAAACATATAATGCTCCAATATGCAATTGTGGGGTGAGTCAGTTGAGTTAAGCATGTGGTGCCACAGCTTGGCGTATAACCTTGTGCTTGTGGATGCTGGTGAGTAGTCAAGTGAACATTTGAATCTTTGATCATGACTCCATGCCTTCTTTATGAAACGCTTTAGTATTTGTTACACTCATTTTCTATCATATTATTGGTACATTGAATTGCAGCTTCAACGAAGGTGGGGGTTGCTCACCAACTTGAGGATTCGAGGAATAGGAATTGTAATTTCAATTGAAGTTAGAATTCTTGAAATTATAAATGTAAGTGTTTAAAGTTTGGTGTTTGATTTTATTCTTGGAATTTGAAATTTTAGTGTTTGATTGGTGGAATTTTAAATTTTTGTAGTTAGATTTATTCTCTAAGAGTTTGTAGTGAACTTATTTCCTTACACAAAGGAAAAGAAATAAGGAGAATTGATATTCCCACATATTTGTAAGGGAAACTAATTTCTTTCAACTCCTCTACATTTTCATTCAAACATATGAAATTTGACTCTAAGAAGAAATCAAACACTAGATTTAAGAGAAAGTACTCCAAACTTCCTCTAATTCCTCTTAGTTTCTTCAAACTAAACACGGATTTCCTCGGACCATAAAATTCTCTTGTTCAATTATGTTGCATCACCAAGACATTGTAGGTAAAAGTTGTTCTTAATTTATTGTTTAAGCAACCAATCCCTAAATAAGGATTTGCTAAATTTTATGAAAATCTTGATTCCTCCCTAAAACTTCCTGACAAGCAATGACTATGTCAAAATCCAACCTCATCTCTTAAATTTTATCAAAAAAATAAAAAACTTGACAGTTATCCTAAATAGATGTTAAGAACTCTTACTAAGGTCGCGTATAGATAGGATTCCATACTCCCAATTGTTGCCACAATCAAATTTTGACTTAGAATTTGAACCAAACAACGTTGACATGACAGAATTTATAGTGTACAGTGGTTACCTTTTGTTAAATTTGAGAATCTAAGAATCCAAGTTTGGGTGGATTTTGGGATTATGCCTCAAATTATGGACATGGTTTGATGTTATCACCTTTTCCTTTATTTGACATTACCGTTGACTGCAATAGTAATGGTTTTGTGTATTTTTTTGTTGAATGTTTGGTGTAAAATGTTTATGATTTGTATAATGAATATTATGATCTAATCTCCATATATTACGTACATTATGATCTAATATCCATGTATTATGTGTATCCTAATCTAATACCTATCTACTTTTTTTAAATATAATATTCATGTATTATATTTATTATGATCTAATTTAAGAAATTTTTAGTACAAAAAAGACTACCTTCATGCATTATGTGATTTTGACATTTCCAATGATGAGGGTGTTTCAAGTAGTAACTGATAGTTTTACAAATTACCTTCATAATCTCTAGCAAACAAGATTATTTATGGTCGTCTACAGCATATGGAAAATCTAAATACTACATTGCACTGGGATTGATGTTGTAATCTAGATTCTACTCGTTTTGTCTCCGAAATAATCCCATCCAAATATGGCCTGAGATATTAATCTCTACGAGTATTCTCATAAGATCTCTATACAAGTCAACCTCTAAGCATCTTCCCTCTTAAACTCTATTTGGCTGACTTCTTCTGAAGAATCACATGAATGCTATTTTGCATGACCTTTGTCACAGTGACTTGGAGAAGGTAAAACTCACCACGTCCTCCGGGTTCGAATCCAAGGATATTCAAAAAATTAATCTAAATCGATAACAAAAAAAAAACTATTTTGCATGACCTTGCCCTTTTTTTTCTTCTTTTTTTTCTGATAACCATGTCATGTTTTCTGTAAATTTTATTTATGAAGTTGATTCCTACGCAAGCCTTGGTGTGTTATTAGTTTATTACCCACCACTTCTTCTAAAAGACGAGTCTTATTCCACCGTATAAACAAATCTTAAACTCTATCGATTGATGATGGATGACGTTGAAACAGAAACAAAGCACGCGGCAGCCACTGTGGCGCAGGGTGAACATTAATTAGAACATACCATATTGTCGCATCTTGATCGTTGGCAAAACATGCACGTTCCAGAGATCCGGTTGCATGTTTAGGATCTGGTGCAGGGTGAACAATAATTAGAACATACCATATTGTCGCTATCGAGACCTCAACCTCCAGGCCTTGTGCAAGCCACTGTAGCGTGTGTGTACTTGTTTTGGCGCCATTCCTTCCCGGCACTTTCACATCAGGTCACTGTTGTTTGTCCGGTGGATGACAACGTCAGCGCGCGTATCTTTTTCCGTTTGAGATCGACTCCAGCCAACCACCTGCCCATGTTAAATGTCGAAGGCACGCTGTGGCGTCATGTGTCCTCATGGGTCTTCAGATCTGGAGAATTTTAGACTTCAGATATGCGACAGCAGGAACATGCACCTGACCAGAATGCTGCTCGCAGTGCACATGCACCTGCACCTGCACCGTCGTAGAATTTTCAGGAGCGCGTGTTAATGTCGACTACAGATTTTACTGACAAAGTATTTTCCTGAAAAATGTAATTCTAAACAGATTGTTTTTTTCAGAAATAGTTATCGATTTTTATGCGATTCGGACTACAAAAAAATTACTGACAGAAAAACTGTAACATAAAACCTTCGAAAAGATATTTAACTTTTGATTAAAAATTATAATTCCAAAAGTAGTTTACTAAGTCATGATTAGGTGACGTCAGAGTCACTCAACAGTGATTAATGTTTTCGATTTTTGACACCATGACCATCTTCTAAATATATAACATGCCTGCCTGTTGCATTGCTATTAGACGTGGAAATTGAAGAAAGCGTTTTCCACATGCCAATGCCCAATACAAGGGTCTTTTCTTCATGCGTTGTTACTTTTATTAGAATACTAATAAATCAACCCACCCATCACCATGCCTACGCTTCTTGTTTCTACATATGGAAAAAAAAGAAAGACTCTCTTTGATACCTTTACATTGGCGAAAATAATTTATACATATAATCATACATAATTCATCTGCGTTTTGCTTTTATCGTCTCCATTTACAACTTGGCCTCTCTCTACTTTTTATGTATTTTTAGATGATAGGTAGAGAATGGTCTTTATACATATTAATATCCAAATTTATTTTATATGAGATTTGAATTTAAAACAAAAATATACAACCACAACATCTCACTAACTCAGCTAATTAGAGTTGTTTCACTATTTTTCATGTGGACCTTGTGTCCTACCTACAAGTTCTATTGCCTAATATTTAAATCGATTGCAACCAACTATCATAGTGTAGTTGGTCAGAAAGAGTGGAGTTCATATCTCTTTTCTAGATTCGAATCTCAAGAAAAAAAATATTATCATCATTTGTAAAAAATATATATATATAAATCAATTGCAACATTACGTTGGATGCACAACTCCCAACGGTACATGATCTTGGTGAGATAAATGGTGGGATTGCTCCCTCCAATTGGCTCAAATAATTTTCTTTTGATTTTTGTGTCAATATCTTTACTTAAACATCTATTTAGGTCAATACACTTGTTAAAATAAAATTTATGTCAATATCTTTGCTCTCCATTTTAATTGATTTAAATACCCTTCGATTAGTCTTAACTTCAACGACGCCAGGTAGGGTCAATAACACATTAGGAAAACATATATTTGTCCTTAAAGATGTTATTTTAATATCCTTCTTTTTTTCATTTTCTTGTTTACCAAATCTTTCCTTCTTCTTCATTTTTTTTGTTGTGTTCTACATAGATGACTCTTCACGACAAAGAGATTCTTCCCAACGGAAGCAACAGTAGGTTCATTTCAATGGAAGAATAAGAGCAGAGTAGAGGTAAAAGAGTCTAGGTTTGGAAGATTGGCTATAACTAGGGGTGCACATCTAAATCGATTAATTAAATCGAATTAAACCATTTTTAGTAGTTCGTGTTAGGATCTTGGGCTTCTTTAAAAAAGGATGAATAGAGATTTAAGGAAAATGTGGAATTTAAACTACTTATTTGAACAAATACAAGCAAATATATACATACATATATATATATATATGAAATAAAGAGAGAGATTTAGATATTAAACTATAATCATACAAAGAAAGGGCTGAGAGAAATTGAAGTACACCAGTGATTTATAGTGGTTTAGCCTCCTTGACTTAGTTCACTCCTCGAGAATTCCCTGAGAGTTTTCTTAATCTAATCTTGTTCTGAGCCAAAATTCCGTCATTACAATACCTTATTGAATCCTCACTAACCTCCGCAAAAACAACGGTTGGTGCTCCTCATAACCTGAGAAGTAATTAGGCGTTGAAATGGAAATTGATTTATAACTCTCGACTCTTTTTCTGTTTCTCCCAAACACACAATTTCAACAAGTAGTTATTTTGTAGATTTGGAATTGAATAACTTGCTAAGACATGAAAATAGGTGTGAGAAATACTTAGAAATCTCTCTCAAAGAATACGAATAAGAAACAATGAGTCTCGTGTAAAATGGGTGCCTTTGGGTGTGTATATATAGGCCAAAGAGTGATAAATAACGTTACTCTAACAGCTACAAACAACTAATCATTCGGTAGACCAAAATAAATTCGGTAAGCCGAATGACTCACAATTGTTCACAACAAACGGGCAATTCGATAAACCGAAAATATATCAGTGTGCCAAATTGGTTCTCTATTTTGAACCTCTATTGTAACACCAGTAAAATTCATATTGTAATTATTTACATTTTAATGAATTTATTCCTAGACAGGTGTTACGGTTTCGAGGCCCATTATATGGATTTGTGCTTTTGGGCTTGAGTCTCGTGGACCGACTTCTATTTGTGTGTCCCTTTTCGTGGTTGGTACTGTGCATTGTAGCACTGTGCTTGTGTGAGCCTGGGTGTGGGGTCTGCGTTGTGGATCGGCTGGTGGGAGAGTTCGATGCGATTGTTGGCTCGTGCGAGAGGCTGGTGGTTGCATTGTACATGCATGCATGCAATTACCACTTTGGAGCACATATTTATATGCACAGTCGACGACTCTTCCTCCTCACCTCCTCCTCCTTTTCTCTACGCGTTTTCCTCTCCGTCCCGAGCACATCTTTCTTCCTTTCCTTCCCCTCTACTCGTCCTCTCCCTCCACTCACTCCACCTCCTTTCCGTCCCTCCCTCTCCCTCTTTCCCTCCCCTGTTTCTCTCCTCCTTACGTCCCCCTCCTCTGTTCGGTGTGCTCGTGGGTCGACAGAGGCGTGCGGTGGCTTGTGGCGGCGTGTGGAGCTCGGGTGGTGTGCCCTGTGGTCGTGTGAGTCCCGGCGAGGGTCGAGGTCGTTGGAGTTGACCGGAGGATCGCCGGAACGCGCATTATAGGTACGTATCTCCAATTCCTATAATAGAGAGCATGAAAATGGTAGAAATTGATAGGATTGCATGAAATCTAGGTAAATTTACATTCTTACAATTTATTATGATTTTATGAAAATTTATGGTGGATTTATGGGCATTTATGCCAGTGGTTGCGTTTTGGGTCATTTTGACCCTTATGCCTTTGTGATTTTGTATCTTGATGCATGGTGAATGGATTTTGGTTTTGTTTGTTGGGTTTTGGTGTAGACTCAATGTAGGATCTAAAGGCTTCTCTAGAGGGGGGTGAATAGAGAATTTTAACTTTTAATAACTCTATAATCAATTTTAACAATAATCTGAATTGATAAGCAAATTGATTCACAATATTCTACTTATCATGCACAATGGAATTTAAAGCATAGAAGGAGATGAGAGTAATTGATGAACAAAAATAATTTATAGTGGTTCGGCAACCCAGCCTAGTCCACTCCTCAAGACCCTCTTGAGATTTTTCCCTTATTCTTTAAAAGATAGAATAACTTACTTGTTGGTAGTCCACCAACACAACTCGCTCTCTTTCCACTTCTCTACACCCCGAGAAGCTAGAGCCTTTTATTTGATGCTTTACAACAAAAATCTTTTCTCACAAAGCTCGATTACAACTCTTTGCTTACAAATTGCTTGTGAGGATATTGAATTTGACTAAAGGAGATGAAGTATTACAAGTATTCAATGTGTGTCTTAATGAGGCATAAATGAGTAGTATTTATAGCCACCAGCCCTTCATCAAATGTGTCTAACGACTATGCTAACGGTTGTAAACGGCTAGTAGATCGGTATGCCG
>JAMKQA010009896.1:0-13763 GCA_024699735.1 Posidonia australis | reverse complement strand
TCCGAGTCGTTTGTTCCATTTAGCCTAGGTCCAACCATCTATCCTTTTCTCGAGACACCTCTGATCTGGAGGTGATTCGAGTCGTTGGTCCCTTTTATAGCCAAGGGCCAACCATCTATCGTTTTCTCGAGACTCCTCTGATCCAGAGGTGATCCAAGTCGTTGGTTCTTTATAGCCTAGGACCAACCATCTATCCTTTTCTCGAGACTCCTCCGATCCGGAAGTGATCCGAATCGTTGGTTCCTTACAGCCTATGACCAACCATCCAACCTTTTCGCGAAACACCTCTGATCTGGAGGCGACCCGAGTCGTTTGTTCCTTATAGCCTTCGACCAACCATCCATCCTTTACTCGAGACTACTCTGATCCGGAGGTGATCCGAGTCGTTGGTTCCATATAGCTAAGGACCAACCATCTATCCCTTTCTCGAGACCCCTCTGATTCAGAGTTGATCCGAGTCATTGTTTCCTTGCAGCCTAGGACCAACCATCCATCCTTTTCCAGAAACTACGCAGATCTGGATGTGATCCGAGTCGTTGGTTCCATATAGCCTAGGACCAACCATCTTTCCTTTTCTCGAGACTCCACATATCCGGAGGTGAGCCGTGTCGTTGGTGCTTGTAGGCTAGGACCCACCATCTATCCTTTTCTCGAGACTCCTGTGATCCGCAGGTGACCCAAGTCATTTGCTCCCTATAGCCAAGGTCCAACCGTCCATTCTTTACTCGAGACTCCTCAGATCCGATGGTGATCCGAGTCGTTGGTTCCATTTAGCCTAGGTCCAACCATCTATCCTTTTCTCGAGACTCCTCTGATCTGGAGGTGATCAGAGTCGTTGGTTCCTTATAGACTTGGACCAACTATCCATCTATCCTTTCCTCGAGACTCCTCTAATCCGAAGGTGATCAGAGTCGTTGGTTCCTTATAGCCTAGGACCAACTATCCATCAAACCTTTTCTCGAGACTCCTCTGATCCGGAGGTGATCTGAGTCGCTGGTTCCTTGTAGCCTAGGACCAACCAACGATCCTTTTCTCAAGACTCTGATCCAGAGGTGACCCGAGTCATTGGTTCCATTTAGCCAAGGACAAACCATCTATCCTTTTCTCGAGACTCCATTAATCTGGAGGTGATCGGAGTCGTTGGTTCCTTATAGACTTGGACCAACAATCCATCTATCCTTTCCACGAGACTCCTTAGATCCGGTGGTGTTCTGAGTCATAGGTTCCTTATAGCCCTGGACCAACTATCCATCTAACCTTTTGTCGAGACTCCTCTGATCCGACGGTGATCAGAGTCGTTGGTTCCTAGTAGCCAAGGACCAACCATCCATCCTTTTCTCGACGCTCCTCTGATCCGGAGGTGATCTGAGTCGTTGGTTCCTTATATCCTAGGACCAACCATCTATCCTTTCACGAGACTCCTCTGATCCGGAGGTTATCCGAGTCGTTGGTTCCTTATAGCCTAGGACATACTATCCATCCCTTTCTCGACAATCCTCTGATTTGAAGGCGATCCGAGACGTTGGTTCCAAATAGCTCCAGACCTACCATCTATCCTTTTCTCGAGGCTTCACAGATCCAGAGGTGATCCGTGTCGTTGGATCCTTATATCCTAGGACCAAACATCTATCCTTTTTTCGAGACTCCTCTGATCCGGAGGTGATCCGAGTCGTTGGTTCCTTTTTGCCTATTACCAAACATCTATCCATTTCTCGAGGCTCCTCTGGTACGGAGGTGATCCGAGTCGTTGGTTCCATATAGCCTTGGACCAACCACCCATCCTTTTCTTGAGACTACTCTGATTCGGAGGTGATCTGAGTCGTCGCTTCCATATATCCTAGGACCAAACATCAATCCTTTTCTCGAGACTCCTCTGATCTGGAGGTGATCCGAGTCGTTGGTTCCTTATAGCCTAGGACCAACCATCTATCCTTTTCTCGAGACTCCTCTGATCCGGAGGTGATCCAAATTGTTGGTTCCTTACAGCCTAGGACCAACCATCCATCCATTTCTTTAGACTACTCTGATCCGGAGGTGATCCGAGTCGTTGGTTCCTTATAGCTAAGGACCAACCATCTATCCCTTTCACGAGACCCCTCTGATTCAGAGGTGATCCGAGTCGTTGTTTCCTTACAGCCTAGGACCAACCATCCATCCTATTCCAGAGACTACGCTGATTTGGATGTGATCCGAGTCGTTGGTTCCATATAGCCTAGGACCAGCCATCTATCCTTTTCTTGAAACTCCACTTATCAGGAGGTGATCCATGTCGTTGGTGCCTTGTAGGCTAAGACCAACCATCTAACGTTTTCTCGAGACTCCTCTGATCCAGAGGTGATCCAAGTCGCTGGTTCCTTATAGACTAGGACCAACCGTCTATCCTTTTCTCGAGTCTCCTGTGATCCGTAGGTGATCCGAGTCGTTTGCTCCATATAGCCTAGGACCAACTATCCATCCATTTCGCGAGACTCCCCTGATCCGGAGGTGATCCGAGTCGTTGGTTCCTTGTAGCCTAGGACCAACCATCTATTCTTTTCTCGAGACACCTCCGATCTGGAGGTGATCCGAGTCGTTGGTTCCTTATAGCCTAGGACTAACCATCTATCCCTTTCTCGAGACTCCTCTGATCTGGAGGTGATCCGTGTCGTTGGATGCGTATAGCCTAGGACCAAACCTCCAACCATTTCTCAATATTCCTCCGATCTGGAGGTGATCCGAGTCGTTGGTTCTTTATAGCCAAGGACCAACCATCTATCCTTTTCTTGAGACTCCCCGGATACGGACATGATCCAAGTCGTTGGTTCCTTATAGCCTAGGACCAACCATCAATCCCCTTCACGAGACTCCTCTGATCCGGAGGTTATCCGAGTCGTTGGTTCATTATAGACTAGGACCAACCATCCATCCTTTTCTCGAGACTCCTCCGATCCGGAGGTGATCCGTGTTGTTGGTTCCTTGTAGCCTAGTACCAACCATCTATTATTTTCTCGAGACACCTCCGATCTGGAGGTGATCCGAGTCGTTGGTTCCTTATAGCCTTGGACCAACCATCAATCCCTTTCTCGAGACACCTCTGATCCGGAGGTGATCCAAGTCGTTGGTTCCCTATATCCTAGGAGCAACCATCAATCCGTTTCTCGAGACTCCTATGATCCGGAGGTGATCTGAGTGGTTGGTTCCATTTTGCCTAGGACCAACCATCTATCCTTTTCTCGAGACTCCTCTGATCTGGAGGTGATCGGAGTCGTTGGTTCCTTATAGCCTTGGACCAACCATCAATCCCCTTCACGAGACTCCTCTGATTCGGATGTTATCTGAGTCGTTGGTTCCATATAGCCAAGGACCAACCATCCATCCTTTTCTCGAGACACCTCTGATCTGGAGGTGATCGGAGTCGTTGGTTCCTTATAGCCTAGTACCATCCATCTATTCTTTTCTCGAGACACCTCTGATCTGGAGGTGATCCGGGTCGTTGGTTCCTTATAGCCTAGGACCAACCATCTATCCCTTTCTCGAGACTCCTCTGATCCGGAGGTTATCCGAGTCGTTGGTTCCTTATATCCTTGGACCAACCATCTATCCTTTTCTCGAGACTCCTCTGATCTTGAGGTGATCCGAGTCGTTTGTTCCATTTAGCCTAGGTCCAACCATCTATCCTTTTCTCGAGACTCCTCTGATCAGGAGGTGATCCGAGTCGTTGGTTCCTTATAAACTTGGACCAACTATCCATCTATCCTTTCCGCGAGAGTCCTCTGATCTGTAGGTGATTAGAGTCGTTGGTTCCTTATAGCCTAGGACCAACTATCCATCTAACCTTTCCTCGAGACTCCTATGATCTGGAGGTGATCAGAGTCGTTGGTTCCTTGTAACCTAGGGACAACCATCCATCCTTTTTTCGAGGCTCCTCTGATCAAGAGGTGATCCGAGTTGTTGGTTCCTTATATCCTAGGACCATCCATCTATCCCTTTCACGTGACTCCTCTTATCCGAAGGTTATCCGAGTCGTTGGTTCCTTATAGCCTAGGACCAACCATCCATCCTTTTCTCGAGACTCCTCTGATCCGGAGGTGATCCGTGTCGTTGGTTCGTTGTAGCCTAGTACCAACCATCTATTATTTTCTCGAGACACCTCCGATCCGGAGGTGATCCTAGTCGTTGGTTCCTTATAGCGAAGGACCAACCATCAATCCCTTTCTCGAGACTCCTCTGCTCCGGAGGTGATTGTAGTCGTTGGTTCCCTATATCCTAGGAGCAACCATCAATCCGTTTCTCGAGACACCTCTGATCCGGAGGTGATCTGAGTCGTTGGTTCCATTTTGCCTAGGACCAACCATCTATCCTTTTCTCGAGACTCCTCTGATCCGGAGGTGATCCAAATTGTTGGTTCCTTACAGCCTAGGACCAAACATCCAACCTTTTCTTGAGACTACTCTGATCCGGAGGTGATCCGAGTCGTTGGTTCCTTATAGCTAAGGACCAACTATCTATCCCTTTCACGAGACCCCTCTGATTCTGAGGTGATCCGAGTCGTTGTTCCTTACAGCCTAGGACCAACCATCCATCCTTTTCCAGAGACTACGCTGATTTGGATGCGATCCGAGTCGTTGGATCCATATAGCCTAGGACCAGCCATCTATCCGTTTCTCGAGACTCCACTTATCAGGAGGTGATCCATGTCGTTGGTGCCTTGTAGGCTAGGACCAACCATCTAACGTTTTCTCGAGACTCCTCTGATCCAGAGGTGATCCAGGTCGCTGGTTCCTTATAGACTAGGACCAACCGTCTATCCTTTTCTCGAGACTCCTGTGATCCGTAGGTGATCCGAGTCGTTTGCTCCATAGAGCCTAGGACCAACCATCCATCCTTTTCTCGAGACACCTTAGATCCGATGGTGATCCGAGTCGTTGTATCCATATAACCTAGGACCAACTATCCATCCATTTCGCGAGACACCCTTGATCCGGAGGTGATCCGAGTCGTTGGTTCCTTATAGCCTTGGACCAACCATCTATTCTTTTCTCGAGACACCTCCGATCCGGAGGTGATCCGAGTCGTTGGTTCCTTATAGCCTAGGACCAAACATCTATCCCTTTCTCGAGACTCCTCTGATCTGGAGGTGATCCGTGTCGTTGGTTGCGTATAGCCTAGGACCAAACATCCAACCATTTCTCAATACTCCTTCGATCTAGAGGTGATCCGAGTCGTTGGTTCTCTATAGCCAAGGACCAACCATCTTGCCTTTTCTCGAGACTCCCCTGATCCAGACGTGATCCAAGTCGTTGGTTTCTTATAGCCTAGGACCAACCATCAATCCCCTTCACGAGACTCCTCTGATCCGGAGGTTATCCGAGTCGTTGGTTCATTATAGCCTAGGACCAACCATCCATCCTTTTCTCGAGACTCCTCCGATCCGGAGGTGATCCGTGTCGTCGGTTCCTTGTAGCCTAGTACCAACCATCTATTATTTTCTCGAGACACCTCCGATCCGGAGGTGATCCGAGTCGTTGGTTCCTTATAGCCTAGGACCAACCATCAATCCCTTTCTCGAGACACCTCTGATCCGGAGGTGATCCAAGTCATTGGTTCCCTATATCCTAGGAGCAACCATCTATCCGTTTCTCGAGACTCCTCTGATCTGGAGGTGATCTGAGTCGTTGGTTTCATTTTGCTTAGGACAAACCATCTATCCTTTTCTCGAGACTCCTCTGATCTGGAGGTGATCGGAGTCGTTGGTTCCGTATAGCCTAGGACCAACCATCAATCACCTTCACGAGACTCCTCCCATTCAGATGTTATCCGAGTCGTTGGTTCCATATAGCCTCGGACCAACCATCCATCCTTTTCTTGAGACACCTCTGATCTGGAGGTGATCCGAGTCGTTGGTTCCTTCTAGCCTAGTACCATCCATCTATTCTATTCTCGAGACACCTCCGATCCGGAGGTGATCCGAGTCGTTGGTTCCTTATAGCCTAGGACCAACCATCTATCCCTTTCTCGAGACTCATCTGATCCGGAGGTTGTCCGAGTCGTTGGTTCCTTATATCCTAGGACCAACCATCTATCCTTTTCTCGAGACTCCTCTGATCTGGAGGTGATCCGAGTCGTTTGTTCCATTTAGCCTAGGTCCAACCATCTATCCTTTTCTCGAGACTCCTATGATCAGGAGGTGATCCGAGTCGTTGGTTCCTTATAAACTTGGACCAACTATCCATCTATTCTTTCCTCGAGACTCCTCTGATCTGTAGGTGATTAGAGTCGTTGGTTCCTTATAGCCTAGGACCAACTATCCATCTAACCATTTCTCGAGACTCCTATGATCTGGAGGTGATCAGAGTCGTTGGTTCCTTGTAGCCTTGGGCCAACCATCCATCCTTTTTTCGAGGCTCCTCTGATCAAGAGGTGATCTGAGTTGTTGGTTCCTTATATCCTAGGACCAACCATCTTTCCCGTTCATGAGACTCCTCTGATCCGGAGGTTATCCGAGTCGTTGGTTCCTTATAGCCTAGGACCAACCATCCATCCTTTTCTCGAGACTCCTCCGATCCGTAGGTGATCCGTGTCGTTGGTTCCTTGTAGCCTAGTACCAACCATCTATTATTTTCTCGAGACACCTCCAATTCGGAGGTGATCCGAGTCGTTGGTTCCTTATAGCGAAGGACCAACTATCAATCCCTTTCTCGAGACTCCTCTGATCTGGAGGTGATCGAAGTCGTTGGTTCCCTATATCCTAGGAGCAACCATCTATCTGTTTCTCGACACTCCTCTGATCCAGAGGTGATCTGAGTCGTTGGTTCCATTTTGCCTAGAACCAACCATCTATCCTTTTCTCGAGACTCATCTGATCTGGAGGTGATCGGAGTCGTTGGTTCCTTAAAGCCAAGGACCAACCATCAATCCCCTTCACGAGACTCCTCTGATTCGGATGTTATCCGAGTCGTTGGTTCCATATAACCTAGGACCAAACATCCATCCTTTTCTCGAGACACCTCTGATCAGGAGGTGACCCGAGTCGTTGGTTCCTTATAGTCTAGTACCATCCATCTATTCTTTTCTCGAGACACCTCCGATCCGGTGGTGATCCGAGTCGTTGGTTCCTTATAGCCTAGGACCAACCATCTATCCCTTTCTCGAGACTCCTCTGATCCGGAGGTTATCCGAGTCGTTGGTTCCTTATATCCTTGGACCAACCATCTATCCTTTTCTCGAGACTCCTCTGATCTGGAGGTGATCCTAGTCGTTTGTTCCATTTAGCCTAGGTCCAAACTTCTATCCTTTTCTCGAGAGTCCTCTGATCTGGAGGTTATCCGAGTCGTTGGTTCCTTTTAAACTTGGACCAACTATCCATCTATCCTTTCCTCGATACTCCTCTGATCTGGAGGTGATTAGAGTCGTTAGTTCCTTATAGCCTAGGACCAACTATCCATCTAACCTTTTCTCGAGAGTCCTCTGATCTGGAGGTGATCCGAGTCGTTGGTTCCTTGTAGCCTAGGACAAACCATCAATCCTTTTCTCGAGACTCCTCTGATCCGAAGGTGATCCGAGTCGTTGGTTCCATATAGCCAAGGACCAACCATCGATCCTTTTCTCGTGACTCCTTTGATCCGGAGGTGATCCGAGTCGTTGGTTCCTTATAGCTTAGGACCAAATATCCATCTTTCCATTCCTTGAGACACCTCCGATCCGGTGGTGATCCGAGTCGTAGGTTCCTTATAGCCTAGGACCAACTATCCATCTATCCTTTTCTCGAGACTCCTCTGATCTGGAGGTGATCTGAGTCGTTGGTTTTTTGTAGACTAGGAACAACTATCTATCCTTTTCTCGAGAATTCTCTGATCTGGGGGAGACCCGAGTCGTTGGTTCCTTATAGCGTAGGACTAACCATCTATCCTTTTCTCGAGACTGCTCTGATCCGGCGGTGATCCGAGTCATTGGTTCCATATAGCCTAGGACCAACTATCTATCCTTTTCTCGAGCATCCTCTGGTACGAAGGTGATCCGGGTCCTTGGTTCCTTATAGCCTAGGACCGACCATCTATCCATTTCTTGAGACTCCTCTGATCCGGAGGTGATCCGTCTCGTTTGTTCCTTATAGCCTAGGACCAACAATCCATCAATCCTTTCCACGAGACTCCTCTGATCCGAGTTGATCCCAGTTGTAGGTTCATTATACCTTTGGACCAACTATCGATCTATCCTTTTCTTGAGACCCCTCTGATCCGGAGGTGATCCGAGTCGTTGGTTCATTATAGCCTAGGACCAACCATCCAGCCTTTTCCAGAGACTCCTCTGATCTGGATGTCACCCGAGTCGTTGGTTCCATATAGCCAAGGACCAACCATCAATCCTATTCTCGAGACTCCACTGATCCAGAGGTGATCCGAGTCATTGGTTCCTAGTAGCCTAGGACCAACCATCTATCGTTTTCTCGTGACTCCTCTGATCCGGAGGAGATCCGAGTCACCAGTTCCATATAGACAAGGACCAACCGTCTGTCCTTTACTCGAGACTCCTGTGATCCGTAGGTGACCCGAGACGTTTGCTCCTTATAGCCTAGGACCATCCATAAATCCTTTTCTCGAGACTCCTCTGATCCGGAGGTGATCCATGTCGTTGGTTCCTAGTAGGTTAGGATCAACCATCTATCGTTTTCTCGAGACTCCTCTGATCCAGAGGTGATCCTAGTCGTTGGTTCCATAATGCCTAGGTCCAACCATCTATCCTTTTCTCGAGACTCCTGTGATTCGTAGGTGATCCGAGTCGTTTGCTCCTTACAGCCAAGGACCAACCATCCATCCATTTCTCGATAATCCTCCAATACGGAGGTGATCCGAGTCGTTGGATCCATATAGCCTAGAACCAACCAACTATCCATCCATTTCGCGAGACTCATCTGTTTCGGAGATGATCCGAGTCGTTGGTTCATTATAGCCTTGGACCAACCATCTATTCATTTCTCGAGACTCCTCCGATCCAGAGGTGATCCGAGTAGTTGGTTCCTAATAGCCTAGGACCAACCATCTATCCCTTTCTCGAGACTCCACTGATCCGGAGGTCATACGAGTCGTTGGTTGCTTATAGCCTAGGACCAACCATCCATCCATTTCTCGATACTCCTCCGATCCGGAGGTGATCCGAGTCATTGTTTCCTTATAGCCAAGGACCAACCATCTATCCTTTTCTCGAGACTCCTCTGATCCGAAGGTGATCTGAGTCGTTGGTTCCATATAGCCTAGGACCAACCATCAATCCCTTTCACGAGACTCCTCCGATCCAGAGGTTATCCGAGTCGTTGGTTCCTTATAGCCTAGGACCAACCATCCATCCTTTTCTCGAGACTCCTCCGATCCAGAGGTGATCAGAGTCGTTGGTTCCTTATAGCCTAGGACCAACCATCAATTCTTTTCTTGAGACACCTCTGATCCGGAAGTGAACCGAGTCGTAGGTCCCATATAGCCTAGGACCAACTATCCATTTAACCATTTCTCGAGACTCCTCCGATCCGGATGTGATCGGAGTTGTTGCTTCCATGTAGCCTAGGACCAACCATCCATCCTTTTCTCGAGGCTCCTCTGATCCGGATGTGATCCGAGTCGTTGGTTCCTTATTTCCTAGGACCAGCCATCTATCCCTTTCACAAGACTCCTCTGCTCAGGAGGTTATCCGAGTCGTTGGTTTCTTATAGCCTAGCACCAACTATCCATCCTTTTCTTGAGACTCCTCTGATCCGGAGGTGATCCGAGTCGTTGGTTCCGTATAGTCTAGGACCAACCATCTATTCTTTTCACGAGACACCTCCGATCCGGACGTGATCCGAATCGTTGGTTCGTTATAGCCTAGGACCAACCATCTATCCCTTTCTCGAGACTCCTCTGTTCCGAAGGTGATCTGAGTCGTTGGTTTCTTATAGCCAAGGACAAACCACCTATCATTTTCTCGAGACTCCTCAGATCTGAAGGTGATCCGAGTCGTTGGTTCCATATAGCCTAGGACCAACCATCTATCCTTTTCTCGAGACTCCTCTGATCCGGAGGTGATCCGAGTCGCTGGTTCCTTATAGCTTAGGACAAACTATCCATCTATCCCTTCCTCGAGACTCCTCTGATCCGGTGGTGATCCGAGTCGTAGGTTCCATATAGCCTAGGACCAACAATCCATCTATCCTTTTCTCGAGACTCCTCTGTTATGGAGGTGATCCGGGTCGTTGGTTCCTTACTACCTAGGACCAACCATCTATCCGTTTCTTGAGACTCCTCTGATTTCGAGGTGATCCGAGTCATTGGTTCCTTACAGCCTAGGACCAACAATCAGTCCTTTTCTCGTGACTCCTCAGATCCGGAGGTGTTCTGAGACGTTGGTTCGTTATAGCCTAGGACCAACCATCTATCCTTTTCTCCAGACTCTCCTGATTCAGAGGTGATCCGAGTTGTTGGTTCCAAATTGCCCAAGACCAACCATCCTTCCATTTCTCAAGACTCCTCTGATCTAGAGGTGATCCGAGTCGTTGTTACCCTATAGCCTAGGACCAAACATCTATCCATTTCTTGAGACTCCTCTGATTTGGAGGTGATCCGAGTTGTTTGTTCCTTATAGCCTAGGACCTACCATATATCCTTTTCTCGAGCCACCTCTGATCCAGAGGTGATCCGTGTCGTTGGTTCCTTATAGCCTAGGACCAAACATCTATTCTTTTTTCGAGACTCCTCCGATCCGGACGTGATTCGAGTCGTTGGTTCCTTATAGCCTAGGACCTACCATCTATCCGTTTCTCGAGACTCCTCTGATCCAGAGGTGATCCGTGTCGTTGGTTCCTTATAGCGTAGGACCAACCATCTATTCTTTTCTCGAGACACCTCCGATCCGTACGTGATCCGAGTCGTTGGTTCGTTATAGCCTAGGACCAACCATCTATCCCTTTCATGAGACTCCTCTGAACCGAAGGTGATCCGAGTCGTTCGTTCCTTAAAGCCTAGGACAAACCATCAATCCTTTTCTCGAGACTAACTTTATCTGAAGATGATCCGAGTCGTTGCTTCCTTATAGCCTAGGACCAACCATCTATCCTTTTCTCGAGACTCCTCTGATCCGGTGGTGATCTGAGTCGCTGGTTCCTTATAGCTTAGGACCAACTATCCATCTATCCTTTCCTCAAGACTCCTCTGATCCGGTGGTGATCGGAGTCGTAGGTTCCTTATAGCCAAGGACCAACTATCCATCTAACCTTTTCTCGAGACTCCTCTGATCTGGTGGTGATCCGAGTCGTTGGTTCCTTGTAGCCTAGGACCAACCATCTATCCTTTTCTCGAGACTCCTCTGATCCGGAGGAGATCCGAGTCGTTGGTTCCTTATAGCGTAGGACCAATCATCTATCCTTTTCTCGAGACTGCTCCGATCCGGAGGTCATCCGAGTCGTTGGTACCATATAGCCTAGGACCAACAATCTATCCCTTTCTCGAGACTCCTCTGATCCGGAGGTGATCCGGGTCGTTGGTTCGTCACTGCCTAGGACAAACCTTCTATCATTTTCTCGAGACTCCTCCGATTCGGAGGTGATCCAAGTCGTTGGTTCCCTACAGCCTTGGACCAACCATCTATCCTTTTCTCGAGGCTCCTCTGATCGAGAGGTGATCCGTGTCGTTGGTTCCTTATAGGCCAGGACAAACCATCCATCCATTTCTCGAGAATCCTCTGATCCTAAAGTGATCCGAGTCGTTGTTTCCTTATAGCCTAGGACCAACCATCTATCCTTTTCTCGAGACTCCCCTGATTTGGAGGTGATCCGAGTCGTTGGTTACGTATAGCCTAGGACCTACCATCTATCCTTTTCTCGAGGCTCCTCTGATATGGAGGTGATCCGAGTCGTTGGTTCCTTATAGCCTAGGACCAACCATCTATTCTTTTCTCGAGACTCCTCCGATCCGCAGGTGATCCAAGTCGTTGGTTCCTTATAGCCTAGGACCAACCATCTATCCCTTTCTCGAGACTCCTCTGATCCGGAGGTGAGCCGAACCGTTGGTTCCTTATCGCCTAGGACCAACCATCTATCCCATTCTCGAGACACCTCGATCCGGAGGTGATTTGAGTCGTTGGTTCCTTATGGCCTAGGACCAACCATCTATTCTTTTCTCGAGACACCTCCGATCCGGACGTGATCTGAGTCGTTGGTTCGTTATAGCCTAGGACTAACCATCTATCCCTTTCTCGAGACTCCTCTGATCCGAAGGTGATCCGAGTCCTTGGTTCCTTATAGCCTAGGACAAACCATCTGTCCTTTTCTCGAGACTGCCTTGATCTGAAGAAGATCCGAGTCATTGCTTCCATAAAGCCTAGGACCAACCATCTATCCTTTTCTCGAGACTCCGCTGATCCGGAGGTGATCCGAGTCGCTGGTTCCTTATAGCTTAGGACCTACTATCCATCTATCCTTTCCTCGAGACTCCTCTGATCCGGTGGTGATATGAGTCGTCGGTTCCTTATAGCCAAGGACAAACTATCCATCTATCCTTTTCTCGAGACTCCTCTGATACGGAGGTGATTCGAGTCATTGGTTCCTTGAAATCCTAGGACCAACCATCTATCCTTTTCTCCAGACACCTCTGATCCAGAGGAGATCCGAGTCGTTGGTTCCTTATAGCGTAGGACAAACCATCTATTCTTTTCTCGATTCACCTCCGATCCGGAGGTGATCCAAGTCGTTGGTTCCCTACAGCCTAGGTCCAACCATCTATCCATTTCTCGAGACTCCTCAGATTTTGAGGTGATACGAGTCATTGGTTCCATATAGCCTAGGGCAAACCATCCATCCTTTTCTCGAGACTCCCATGATCCGGAGGTGATCCGGGTCGTTGGATCCTTATAGCTAAGGACCAACCATCTATCCCGTTCTCGAGACCCCTCTGATCTGCGGTGATCCGAGTCGTAAATTCCTTATGGCCTAGGACCAACCATCTATCCTTTTCTCGAGGCTCCTCTGATTTGGAGGTGATCCGAGTCGTTGGTTCCCTATAGCCTAGGACCTACCATCTATCCTTTTCTCGAGGCTCCTCTGATCCAGAGGTGATCCGTGTCGTTGGTTCCTTATAGGACAGGACAAACCATCCATCCATTTCTCGAGAATCCTATGATCCTAAGTTGATCCGAGTAGTTGTTTCCTTATAGCCTAGGACCAACCATCTATCCTTTTCTCGAGACTCTTCTGATTTGGAAGTGATCCGAGTCGTTGGTTCCGTATAGCCTAGGACCTACAATTTATCCTTTTCTCGAAGCTCCTCTGATTCGGAGGTGATCCGAGACGTTGGTTCCTTAGAGCCTAGGACCAAACATCTATTCTTTTCTCGAGACTCCTCCGATCCGGAGGTGATCCGAGTCGTTGGTTCCTTATAGCCTAGGACCAACCATCTATCCCTTTCTCGAGACTCCTCTAATCCGGAGGTGAGCCGTGCCGTTGGTTCCTTATGGCCTAGGACCAACCATCTATCCTTTTCTCGAGGCTCCTCTGATTTGGAGGTGATCCGAGTCGTTGGTTCCCTATAGCCTAGGACCTACCATCTATCCTTTTCTCGAGGCTCCTCTGATCCAGAGGTGATCCGTGTCGTTGGTTCCTTATAGGACAGGACAAACCATCCATCCATTTCTCGAGAATCCTCTGATCCTAAGTTGATCCGAGTCGTTGTTTCCTTATAGCCTAGGACCAACCATCTATCCTTTTCTCGAGACTCTTCTGATTTGGAAGTGATCCGAGTCGTTGGTTCCGTATAGCCTAGGAC
>JAMKQA010009894.1:0-12876 GCA_024699735.1 Posidonia australis | reverse complement strand
TTATACTATGACTTCTCTTCAATTAATATACTACGGAAACAAAAAAAACACTGTTGTATCAGAGGAATGAGGTTGGGAAATGACCTTGAAGGAGTGGGAAATTACGGAATTGGTGTGTCAGTTGATTGATAGAATGATAGCTGTTGTTGGTGTTTGTGGCCCATAAACTGAAACGTAGGTTTCAGCAATCACCAGAAACCAAAACAGCAACAGAAGAGAAGAGAAGGAGAGAAAGACCATAATCCTCCAGCAATCCCACTTCAATGGCCATGGCCAGCCACTGCTGCTGTACCAGTAGTAGCATCAACAGAATCCGATCTCCTTTACTCCCATTCCGCACTCCTCTTCTTCGTGTTCGTCCCAACAACTCCATTGCCGTATCTCCCAACCCAGGTTTCAGATATCAGCAAAAGCACAGGTACGTATGAAGTAAAAGTTGTCATCTTGGGCCCCTGGGATGATTTCTAGTGTTATATGTAGGTTCAATTCTGCTATATCTGCTGTTGTCTCGGAGAAGGGTGAGGCTGAAATGAGTCCCATTAGGCTTACGTTTCTGGAGGTTACGATTCCCCCTTTTTTCCCCTTCCTTCCCATATGCTGCTATTTTGTGTTTATTTCTTATGATCTGATTGTTGGTATTAAGATTTTGATGGAAAGATGGGATTGTTATTCAGGGAAACAGCTGGTTGTGGGATTTGGGAGGTGTGAACATATTGGTAGATCCAGTCTTGGTTGGTAACTTGGATTTTGGAGCACCATGGCTTTATGATGGTGCCAAGAAATTTTTGAAGAAATTCCGGGTGAGCTTGGGTTTTTCGATGGCGTGCTCTTTCTATTGGTTTCTACTTTTCTTTTCGTTTTTACTTTGGACGTTTGGTTAAGGTCTTGTTGGAATTCGTTTCTAATTTATATAATGCAGCTGGAAGATCTCCCTGAACTCGATTGCGTGCTGATAACCCAGAGCCTTGATGACCATTGCCATGTTAAGACTCTGAAGCCCCTCTCCCAGACGTGTCCAGGTCTGAGAGTGTTTGCCACTCCAAATGCGGAGGCCATCTTGAATCCTCTATTTAGCAATGTGAGTGATTCTTTTGCCTTCTGCAATTCATTGTTCTTTGCATGGATTAATCCTTCCTCACAAATGAAGCAGAAAAAATGTTGTATGTAATTCTGGCAGTGTTTGAGAAGGCATGTGATTTCCATTGTGAATCGGCATGAGCTACTATTAACTGATTTCATTAAGCTTACAAATATTGAATCGCCAGTACACGTAAAGATTCAAAATCACATGATACAAGAACCAGAATACTATTCGGAAATCGAGGAATATATCATAGAAGACAAGAAACAAATGCAATGTACATAACTGATGGTTTATGGAAACATACATTAGATTTTCTTGGCTGAAGGAAATAGAACGCAAGTTGTTGAAACAATCTCCACTCACCTTTAAAAATCTGCAGTTCATACACTGAACGATCATGTCATTCATGTATGGTGATTGTAACTTTTTTTACAGGTATCGTATTTAAAACCTGGAGAAAGTTCTGAATTGGAAGGAAGAAATGGTGTAAGGGTGAAGATCCGTGCAACAGCAGGTCCAGTATTAGGGCCTCCCTGGCAGCAGCCTGAGAATGGGTAATTTAACATTCTCGCAGAAACAACTTTTCTTGTTTATATTCATTTTTGAAATATTCCATCTTGTGCTACCTTTTCCAATCTTTTTGGATATGAGTTTGTTTTAGCTGATCCCTCTGACTCTCTTCTCTTTGTTGGTATAATAGGTACTTAGTTT
This sequence comes from Posidonia australis, assembly GCA_024699735.1. NCBI lineage: Eukaryota > Viridiplantae > Streptophyta > Magnoliopsida > Alismatales > Posidoniaceae > Posidonia > Posidonia australis. The sequence continues at coordinate 11,081 of JAMKQA010009894.1, read as the reverse complement.
CTCTTGCACGAAGACATTTGTCATTATACTATGAACCACATTGTGTATACAACTCTCCTCTTCTAGACAAAGATCAAGCAGAAGTAGTTATTACCCCAGTTATAAAGCAGTTGCTTCCTTCGTTTCTTTTAGTTTCTGGACAAGAAGATGCAGTACAACTTTCAAAGCTACTGCAAGCAAAGTACATCTCTAGGTTTTTTTGCAGCCAACAACATATAATATGAGATGGATACCAGTGGTACCTGACTTGTGTAACAAATTCTAATTTTTCTACACAGGTTTGTTGTCCCAATGAATAATGGCGGTCTAGAAGCCAAAGGCATTCTCTCAAGAATCATCAGCAACGTAGGGACAGTAGAATCGTTCAAGGTAAGCATTTTTCTTTTAGATTTTGTGTGCATATTTTGCGAAAAGAAATGTTTATAGAGCTGTTTATCTTCTCGGAACTGTATAAAAGGTAAGCATCATAGAGATAATTACTTTAAGTCAAAACCTTTTCAAATCTTAAAAAAACCTTAATGGAAATCATTCAAAATATTGTTATTCAAAAATAATGTGAGATGCTTCAATTTTTGGAGGTTTACTGTTGTCATGTCATATTATGGAGAAATGCGCAGTGTAGTAAATTGATTCATGTTCTTCTTTAGCTTAGCTTATCTATAGAATCCATATCATTATAACATTTTCTGATACAGCAACGTCAAATAAATATAATTGGTCCTCTTATAGCGACTCTTGCTTGAAGGTAAGCCCCGACAAGCAAACTTTGGGATCATTTGTATTCCAAGTGAAGTTCTGCCAGAGACCTGGATATTCAAATGTGTCCTTTCATCATTAACTGTTCCTTTTTGTGAACAGTTTGCACCATTGACTTTGAATTACCGTAGGCATGACTTCCATGTTATGTTGTTTGTAAACATACCAGATTTGGATGGTTATAGTAGAACATGCATCAGTAGGAACTAGGAATAGCTTGTTGTGTCGATCATCCATACTGTAATTTGTCATTCTTTTGACCGGAAAGAAGATTACTTGTCATAAAGCAGTTGCTAGTAAGGAATTAAATTTATAGCATCCTCTGAGTTACTTTTTCTGGATTTTTTACTGTTTCCCAGCAACTTCTCTCTAAGGAGGTCCCCGATGCTCGAGTGTTAGAGCCGACACCTGGAGTACCTCTAGAAATTCCTGTGCTGTCAAATGTCGCTTAGGCCAATCCCATATCCAGAGATGAGGAGGATATACTCCAGGAACCCACAGTTGTTTTTCTGAAAGAGATAGTTCAGTGACTCTTGTTGAAATTTCTTTTCGAAACTTTGAATTGTAAATCTATGTAATTAAAATTTCTACCTTTATAAAAGGCCTTTTTATTTAACTTTGCACATCCTTTCTCTTGTATGGTCTCTACATGCCCAAGCCCGAACAATGGAGAAGTTACAGCATTAGAACTTATCAACTTTCTTTTCCTGGTGTTTGTATTCAACGCACAAAAGGGAAACGTAATTCAATCGTGCCACCTTTTTCTCTTCATTCTTACAGATTTTGTAATATCAACATTCCGAAACAGCTCAGGAATGGAGTTTCTCTTTCAATGAATATAAAATAAAAAGCATCTTACTTAACAAAAAAAATATAGTGCTTCCACAATCCAAAAGGTGGTGCTAGAAATTTTCACCTTCACTAATAATTAATCTACACGAAGGTTTTGACTTATACCTTGAAGTACAAGGATGAAGTGTTTAGGCATTTCAAGTAGTAGGAAACATTTGATGCCTCATTTTTAGAATTTGTTCATCAAATCAAAGTTTAATGAATTTTATAGGAATAAAGGCATTATGAGACAACAGTGTCAGATATACACGACAACCAAACTGAACTACAAAGAACCATTATTGCATGTCATTGAATGTCTATTTGTCGAACCACTTTTCAAGTGAAATAGTGTCAACAACATGCTATTTGGTGAACCGCTCCTCATATACTTTCATCAAGTGCATACTGAATTCTGTACTATGTAAAATGAAAAATGTAATTTAATTGTATACTTTTTCCTCTATATTCTAGAAATTTACAAAATCAACATTTTGAAGCAGCCCAGGGACAAAAGATCTCTAATCATGAATAAACAAATCAACAATGTCGTGCTTTGTACAAAAACATTGATGCTATTCAGATGTTGATCTTACACTTTGTGCTCAACATCATATCTACATAATCAAACCTGAAAATCAAGTTGTCTTCCTAATCTTTGAGGCTTGTAAGGTATAGACTCAACCATTCTCCGTCCTTCAAGAACTGGAATTTGATCGTGATAAGGAAGCTTCTCATTATATATGAAGTCATTGTCATGCTCAAACCTTTTGAGCATCTCACCTGTACAAGCCACTTCTTCATTAAAAGCAGATCGCCAAGTATTATTCTTTGGTGCCTTTGTGTTCTTTGTGCTGGTCATCGCATTGCGAAGAACAACAATTGCAACACCCAAATGACCATCTGCATTCCCAGCTTGAACTTTGCTTCTGAGATCCTCAGCAAAGTACCTTTGGCTTCTCAACTGATGTAAGAAGCTGCATGAGGCTATGAATTCCTGTCCAGGAGAAGTGCGAGTGCGAATTTTTTGTAAATAAATAACTTTTTTTATCACACTTCTAAAGGAAATAAACAGAAGAAAATGAAATAAGAAAATAAATGCATCACAAGAATCCTATCAAGACCAAACACCATGAAACATCATTTGACTCATTCTAAGGCTAACCACCTATCTGGTGAGACACTGAGACCATAGTGTTCTATAAATAGCATGTTGGCAAAAATCAGAGATTCCCAACTTCAAGAGGTATATACAACTTTTACAATATTAGCCAAGGATTCCAAAGTTAATAAAAGGTTTTGACATAAAATTGTTGACTAACATTTTAAAAGGAAGATTAATCTCTCAGGAAAATCGTATCAGAGGCAATTGTACTTAACCTTAGTTGAGTTGCTCTTAAATTCAACAACTAATCATTTTTTAGTTCACATGGCATAATGCTCTTTAACAATAAAAGATCATCAATTGTATTTGAGGACTTTAAAAAGGAAAGAGTTGTGCATCTATCTATCTATCAGAAATCAAGATATGGTAAAAAACTAAAAAAATTGAAAAATCGGGAGTGGGATTCCTCAAAATGGGACTTGAGGGATGGTTTTATCCATTTTAACAAGATCCTCAAAGTAACTGTTGACCATTGACTGGCATGCATGCATGTCTTGTGTGATGCATAATATGAAAATAAAACAAAACTACACAAGAATGATACAAGTTTAACTTCAAATGAAGCTGGAAGTTTCGGCATTTTTATGAACAGTTACAAGTTACAACCTGCTCATCATACCAGTTTATAATTTTTTGGACAGGACAGGAAAGAAAGTTTGGGCGCTCAACTGCTTCAATTTGATAATGATATCTGAATTCAATTTCTATGCATACGTTTGATTTTTCAAGGCTTCAACTATCAATATACATATGATGATGATGGAAGAAAATAGGGTGGGATAAGACTTTACCTATAAGCAGGTAACAGTGAGTAAATAGGTAAAATTTTCCATATAATAAATAATTTCACTTCTTACATGTAACACAATTTAATAGAGATCACTTGCAAACACCACATATTGAGCTTAATAACATAAATAGCAATTAAATAAACAGCATGAACTAACATAACAATAAGATGTTTAAGCAAGTAAACCCAACTCACAATGTTCATATATCTAATAAGAATCATTTAGAGTCTATTACAAATTTAATTCTTACATATTAACTTAGCAATAAATAATTTATAATTTAATTAGCTAGGAAGCAATCCATGTTAACAGTCCATGTCCATAAGTAAGCATCAAAGACAATGTGGCATAACATATATTTTTAAAAAAATCTTATAATTTATATGAGTATCTATACCCTACCTACGAAAAAAATGAGGGTAATTTTTTTTACCATTACCTACTTAAATAAAGTGGATAATGGATAGGATAACAGGTAAACGGCTACCATTGACAATCCCAATAATAAAATATATAAGATCTGAGAAACAGACTCCAGGAAAAGTTTCCAGGTCATTGTTTTGAAAAAGCACACTAACCACAAGTCTTGATGAGATATCATTCAGCTCTCCTGCATTTGACCTCAGCTTAAAAGCAGCCTCATCTAGCATCTGAGTAATACCATAGTGTAGTTTTGACAAAACTCCTGCACTTCCTCCCCTTGCTTCAGCTTTTTTTACATATACAGCCTGAAAAAATACAAATCAGCAAAAAACTCCAACTTTATCTGGAAAAGTAATCTTTTGAAAGACAAAAAAGGTTTTCTAATAACAATATTATGCTTCCACCATGCTATCGCTCGTTCTAGTGAGAGAAAATATACTTTGAATGACAAGCAGGAATCGCATGTTCGGTTCTATAGTTATGCGAAGTTTTGAACTATTGTGGCCATAGTTCCAAATATTGACACGTCGGTTTCATGGAAATGATATATGAGAGAATATCTGGAAATACTGTGTTTTGGACCCCATGTCGACAGACACAGGATATTTTTTACACAGTGTCTTGCCAAATCAAGCCGACATGGGTGACTCGGCTTTTATTCCAATAAATAATCTCTTCTCATTTTCTCAATTCACTTGGGATCCTTGCTTCCTTCATTCCTCGGCATCTTAATTGTGATGAGTCCTCCTCTTAACTTATCGTTGGAAATAGGATACAAATCTGTATACCCATATAACCATATACAAAATAAACGAGATTCCCGTGGACACTGCAAACCAGGGTGGTCCTCAATCAACTCTACATCTCCAACACTCAGGTGTTTTCTCATCTCTACCTTTTCTCTATATTAAATGTCATGAAAATTCTTTATTTTAAACATATACTAAGAATTTTTAAATATGATTTATACATTTATTAAATATTTTAGGTACTATATATGTTTCAAGATATTTGTATTAAACTTATGTAACGTATTTTAATTTGATACATATTTAGAAAGTAGATTTAATTAACCGTAAATGTAGATTATTGCTTACTTTAATTTATTTTAGAGTTTCAAATCAAAATTCAAACTTTTTTGACTATTTTTGTGGGCAACTGTAACTTTACCGTGTTTTCACTGATATCTCCACCAATGTCCGACACATTTCCTATTTTTAGTTAGATACAAAATTAACATTTTAAACAGTGATTGTGACTAAAAGAAGACCTATATCTCCTTGTTGAAACCATATGGTCCATGGGTTTTCATGGAGCCAAAATCATACCACTTGATACAGAACACTGAAACAATGATAGAAAACACTACTGGCATGTCACTGCCTCTACTAGAGAGGATCAAAATTTTCTGAATACACCAAGACAAGCTTTTATTTTCATGATAGAATTGTATTAACTAGAGGCACATAGTGGTTGTAAGTTGTTGGATTATAAATTGGTGGATGATGATTTGAATGGAGAAGTTGTGGGGAAAATTATGGTAGCAATCCCACTCAAATTCCATGTATGAAAAAGTTGTGTTGCAATATTGTGGTGGTCGTGGTAATGGAAAAGTAGTTTTGATGGCTGTGGTAATGATCACAGCAAAGGGTGAGATGGTGGTAGCAAAAATGGCATAAATGGTGGTAGTGAGAGTGCAGCAGATGACAGCAAACAACGAAATGGCAATATTAGAATCCAAGGGCATGGATACTGCCTTATGCGTATCCAAATGAAATCTTCAGGCTACAACCACTAATTTTGCAGCCAGGCATAGTATTGACCTCCACTATGCACAATTTTCATTCATTCAAGTATTCTAATAACAAAATAAGGAGGCACAGAGCAGACAGAAGAGTTATGCTGATCGGAGGCGTAGACTTCTGGAATTCGAGGTTGGAGACCTCGTTTTCCTCAAGGTGTCACCAACAAAAGGCACATTTAGATTTAGGACATTCACATTCACATGACTATCATGTGAGTTACTCGAGAAGGTTCTCATTTCCATCTTGAGAGGAACGTCAATATATTATAGTGTATAGACAAGATGTTTTATCCCTATAATTTAAACGAACTGCAATCTGATAAAGGATGACAAAGGCAATGGTATGTTTAGTTAAGTAAATATTCATGGCAAATGATGCTGTTGGTTTGACTACTCCAGAGTTGTATCCAAATATATCAGTATACAAATGGTACAAATAATATGTTAGCACAAAACTTGAATATCTGACAACATAAATTTCAGGGGATAACTCAATATAACAATCAATGTTATCCTTGAAAGAGAAGAAAGAACCAACCTGGGCATCAGCCAAGCATATCAAACTCATTATAGAGCACATGGATGGCACAATTTCTGGAGGCCTTTCCCTTGTTGATATGGATTGCAATGGCAAAAGGACATCATAAGCTAGATATTCATACACTCCAGCAGCTGTCTTGAAAAGAACACTTGATCTCACTGGGTCTGCATTTAGTTAAAAAATCACAAAGATAAGTATGAATTTAAATCTATTGTATGCCCACATATAGAGTGACAGAGGTATTTTGCTCTCTTACCTTCTGAGAGTAATTCAAAAGCCCTCTCACGCAAAAATGCACCATATAAGTAAGTGCTCATCCCAAGTTCAAACCTCAAGTTATTAATCCTAAAGAATTTAGAACCTCCAAGGATGGAAAAAGATCCACACAAGGCACTAGACCATTGCATTTTAAGTTCTGATATCCAGCATAGCATCTTAGCTCTATTCTGCAGAAGTTCCACATGAACTACAAGATTTTCTAGCAGAGGTAAATAAAGTTCCAACTTGTGCAGATCCTGAAAGCAGCAAAACAATCAACAATGACTACAAAAAAAGACACTATGTGGATGAGGGTACAAGTTCGACAAAATCCCAAAATTAAGACACTTGTGGTATGGGATCACACAACACTTCTGCACATAAACTCAGATACGTGACCAAGCCAAGGATGCCAAAAATGCAGTAATAGCTTTCCAAGTTCACCAAAAAAGTTCTGCTCATCTCCTCCTAAAAAGTGTCATCTAAATACAAGTACGGCAACACATTATTTGGACTGATGCAGATAGAGACATATATGTGTGTATGAGGTGGGAGTAGACTATAGTTACCTGCTGACTTCTTGAAGTCAGGCCACCAGACATTTCCCTTGCAATTGCTTCTGTAAGAAAGCTCTTCTCATTGATGGAATCTTCAATTAATCTACGCCGGGAGCTTAGTTCCTTCAGCTGCTCCAATGTACCAGAATCATGAGCATGGAAAGCATTTTCATATATGATCTGCAAAAATTTGTCCATTCAAATATTCAATACTACATAACTGAAACACGATAAAAATATAATTGCCAATAGAAATTTCTGTGCAATAGATAATATATAATTATGAAAAGAAACAAAGCTTTTATTTTGATATAACAATCAAGAAGTCTGTTAATAAACTATCTTGTCAAACACTTCTAACTAACATAATTGACAGCTCGAACTCTTATTATTTCAATTCTAACTTGCTAAATTTAGATACAATACTAAAAAGTGCTCAATTTCACCTATTGGTACTAAAGTTGCTGTATCAGAAAGAAAATCCAACTACCCATCTAACTAGCGGACATAAGCACTGGAAAAAGGATAATCTTTATCTACAACTGAAAGCAAAAAAACTGAAGGACATTGCAAAACCAGCAGATCACTGTACTCGTCATAATTATGCAAGAATGCATCTGAATGAAAAAAAAAACCATAGCATAGCTGCTGCACATTAATTCTTAAATCAGTCACCAAAGTAGATTAGCTAACTTAGACCAAAACGTTTTCAACGATGACAAAAACAGTAAAAGGCGAAGTAGAAATGGTAGCAGAAAGATCAAAGTAGCCTGCAAAGATGAACACACCCTCTTAGTCTTGAGCTTCGCTGGATCCGAGAATCTCAGCAGCATCTCCCACGGCCGCTAATTAGCGCCTCCAAATAAACAAGGAATCTGTATGGTCACGAAACAGCAAGAAGAGGGAGGAAACCCAAATCTCAAAATTTCCTAGTCCCGACCACTCACCAACCAAAAGTCGTCGCAAAGAAACAAACTTTTCGCACCCCACGCACCAAAAATCGAATCTTGCAGAGGTAAAAGACAATTATCAGACAAAAAAGCGCACTTTTCAGGCAAAATCCATATTCTTCCAAAAAATGAAGGGTATCAACCTCAGGCAACAGACTCGAACTTGCCGTATGACCCAACAAAAAAACACTCTAGGAGAATGGCAGATTGGAAGAAGACGCGTCGATGGTCGTTTTCCGATGGATGGTAAGAGAATTTATTTGGGTTTTCGATTTTTTTTTTTTTTCGATTCTCCACCTTGCGCATGACAAAGAAGCAGAGTGGAGGAAAGATGATGAGGAGGAAGCGTCAGTATTTGCAAGTCACCTCTGGCTCAGAAGACTTCTCCGTTAAGAAAGCAAAGGAGATTTGAGAGGGACACCTACGATATTCTTCAGGACAGCAAGGGGAAATCGCTTGTCATTTTCCCTGTTCTTCTCTCGTGCTCTGTTCGTCTTCTCCTTTTTCTCTTCTCTTCTTTTATTTTATCCTATGCTTGATAGCAATTTTATTGTGAAAATTTCAGAACGTGGATAATTTGATTTATTTTTTAAACTAAAAAAAAAACAAAAGGATTACTTGTGCTTTTTTTTCCACTAGTTACGGATAAAATGCAGAACAACGGTACGAATGTTCCAATGAAAAGTGCAAGAATGTTAACCTGCAAGTTTCTTTTGACTGACAATCACACTACATACAAATTGTTAATTTTGTTGCATTCTTCACAAGAAAGTATTACTTCATTGCACATGTTTGAACAAGATCACAAGTCACCATGCTGAAGATTAACGTTCATGTCTAATTGTGTCATGTTTTAGCCTTATGTGCAGTTAACTTGTGGTTATGTGTGTAATGATCTTCTTAGGTATGTGGATCACTTGTGCAGTTGTGTGATCCTTCTATCAGTAACATAGAGATTGACTCGATTAATGAATATCATTAACTATACACAACAATGTCGATTACAATTACTAGATTTAAATTAAGTTTAAAGAAATATGAAAAATCAAGAGTAACGAAGAAAGAGATTTACAATTATTTGACATATTGAAATATAATCAAAATATCATTTAACAAGTCTTCAAGTATTTTTGTCAATAACCAGCCTTCACGATGGAAAGTTGATCAAAAGATCAAAAATGACCCCAAAAACTGTGACTGTTAATGGCCTTGAAGGCTACAATCTTTTACAAGCACTTCTTTCAAAACTAAAGGTCACTATGTTGTTTCACGATATCACGCTAAAATCAGGCAATGGGTCAGGTTCACTTATATCTATACCAAGACTTATTTAAAATCTGAATCTAAATCTAGACTCATGAAGATAATGAGTCTAGGTTTGAATCTTAGGTTTATTTGAAAGCAAATACTTTTTTATAACTTTTTCTCATATTTTTTATTACACTATTGCCAAATAAATTTTTTTTATACATGAATATGTTATAATTCATTTAAAAAAAAATTTGAAGAAAGAAAGTTTTTAATTGCAAATAGAAGAGTTACTCAACTTCACATGGATTATCAACTTCATTTAATATGGTACCAACATATTACTTATTTGCATCTTGTATTATAAAAAAATAAGGAAAGATAAAGTTAAACATTTAATAAACATATAATAATAAATTAAATGAAGTGAGTTTTAACTTTTAACATAAAATATAGTTAGGGTTTTAACTTTTAAATATTATTATATATTTAAATATAATTATTATAATATAATTCAAGTCCACTAATCTAGATATTTTTAGACCCAAACTCTACCTATTAGACAAGAAAATAGAAGAAGGAGAAGTTTTTATTCTTTTCTCTTCATCAATTTCTTGTACCTTGTAATTATCTTTGATCATAATAAAATATCTTTCTCTGCTTCATAAATCTTTGTATTTGCGTGTGTTTTCTCTTCATGAAATGTATTTTTGCTTTATCGTTTAATTATTTGTTCGTAGTGCTAAAGAGAAATCTGTTGGATCTTGTATCGCGCACAACTAGTCTCCTCCTTAAAAACCTTGTAGTCTAGGCCTCACCACCCTACTCTCCCTCTCGTCCCTTCACTCGTAGGAAGAAGAAGGAGGAGAAAACTCAGGAATCCCTCTCCTCTCACATTCTCGTTTAAAGGTGGAAAAAGAGACGAAATGACATGAGATGGGTTAGTAGCACTCCTTTGTAAAGCCACAAGCCAAGGAAAGCATCCACACACTCCACAGTGTGGACTGGGCATGCACATTTCCACTTGCATGAATACTAACTATACTTGCACAAGTACAAAAGAGCACTTGAAAAATCGACTCCGACCAACATGCACCCAACACATGGCTACATGTAAGAGGAATCCAATATACAATACCCACAATCACATAATCTACTTATCCTTAATCAAATGACTTATGCAAGTGGAAAGACAACCACTGAGTGCACATCGGAAATCTACAATAATGTCCAATAATTGTCCAAAATTATTCATCAAAATCTCCACAAGGTTTGTACATCAACAACATCATTAAATCCAAGTCACAACATCAAAATGAATAGCAATTTATTGAATGACAGAGAATTGATCGAAGGCACCGCACCACGATCACATGTCACAAATCCGCCTTGATACTCCATGTCAAGACCACGCATTACTAATATGAGCCAAAACTCGGCACTAAGGACACATGTCTTCCTCACATGCCTTTAATTAACTTAGCAAAAGCACAACTAAGAAGGTAATGAAATTATAGGTGTTACACCAACTTCAAACAACATACTTGAACTTGTTGTATGACCCAAAAAAACACTCTAGGAGAATGGTAGATTGGAAGATGACGCGTTGACTGTCGTTTTTCAATGAATAGTAAGAAAATTTATTTGGATTTTTTTTTCCGATTCTCCACCTTATGGATGACAAAGAAGCAGAGTGGAGGGAAAAAGAGGAGGAAGTATCAGTATTTGCAAATCACATTTGGTCCAAAGACTTCTCC
>JAMKQA010009892.1:0-10878 GCA_024699735.1 Posidonia australis | reverse complement strand
ATAAATACATAGTGAAATTTTCATTTAAATCAAACAACCATTAACCTCTAATCTAAAGGTCTTAAATTTCAACATATTTTGTCAAATTTTAATCCTTAAATTTTAGATTAAAATTTAACGGTGAATATAATTCAGAATAGGATGAAACCTTAACACATATTAGATTATATTATAGATTAACTAATTAACTAATTAGATTTTATTTTAAAAAAGAAAAAATTAATTTTCCTATAGTAACCTACACAAACCATTTCCTGATAACAAAATCACCTGAGACCATATTTTTTTCTATTATCTACCCGCTCATTCCACCAAAACCAAAGACCACCGCCCTTTATATACACCGCCGATCCCTCCGCCACCTTCGTCTCTCCTCTCCAGCATCAGCACCTCCTTCCCACATCTCCACCCTTCTCTCCTTCCCGTCACCACCAACATGGGCCTCACCACAAGCCTCAACGACGTCGGCACAAGCTCCATCCCCATCCTGCTCGTCGCCACGGCCGCCTGCTGCGTCTCCTACCTACGCTCGCTCCTCCTCCACCTCCTCCACCCCTTTCTCCCCCAAGCCCCCACCACCCATACCCTCAACCCCCACTTGGGTCTTCCCCGAATCGGGTGCGGACTCGCTGGACTGTTCCTTCTCGCGGAGCAACTCAACACCCACCGCCCGTTCTTCTACCCCGACGCCGGCGAGGAGAGGGAGTGCGTTGTTTGTCTCTGCCTGATTAAGGGTGGGGAGAGTGTGAGGAGATTGGGCTGCTGCCATGTTTTCCACAAGGGGTGTCTTGACGGATGGTTTGATCAGATGAAGCTCAGCTGTCCTCTCTGCCGGTCGCCGCTCGTCGGAGAGGAACGCCGGTCTAATGCAGAGAGGAGGGTTGGTGCAGACCTTGTTGCATGGCTTGCTTCCTATTGGGATAGGTGATATTAGAATTTTTGTGTTTGGTTTGTGGATGGTACTACTGATGCCTCCTCATCTTCATTCTATCTCTGTTTTCTAAATGCTTTCTTCATGTTCTCTTCCATCAAAAACACTGCTTTTTTAGCAGCTTGGCTGCTTTTCTTACCCTTGTTTTCCTGTTTTTTTTGAAGGACCTGTGGTGTTCTTTTGGTTTCCCACATCTCTCTTTGTTGCTAATAATTATGTATATATCGTTGTTAATATTATTTCTTCTGTTAATTACATATGGATGACCAACGCTTCTACTAGTGACAGTGGGTTGTTGCATGTGGTATGAGAGGTTTTCTTCAGTGTCGAGTAGTTGAATGGTATTTGGAAACGAGATGTTACTGAGATTTGTTATTTAAGATAATTGTTTAAAAATGACAACGAAAAATATGAAGAACGGAGAGGCTAGAGTTGTTGAATTGTCGTCTGGAAAAATGATGCAATTGCTCTTTTGGAAGAGCTCAAAGTTATTGATCTTGAAGTGAGACTATTGACTGGATACATGTTTGATTCCACTCATCAATTTCAATTCCAGCCATCAATTTCACATCAATTTCCCTGCCATTACCATTTCACGTTACTGTTAAGTTTTTTATGTGATTGCTTGACGGATGGTATATGTGAGTTCCACTCTCCTTAAACAACTGCACCATTTCAGTTGGTTACGGATGGTATATGTCATAGCAACAGATTCCTGGTGTTTGAGGACAGCTGAACAACATGGGAATGAGGTATGGGTCCGACGGCAACGATTCTATTTGTGTGGTGGCAATTGCTTCCTCGACCATGTTGAATCTTCTCTTCCAAGATGTATGTATATCCTTGCTTAAAAACGAGAAGATGAAAATTTATTTAGTAACAAGTCCAAAAGTATAAGTCGAAGAGAAGAAATATTTTGAAGGAAATGTTTTACAAGATAGTTTTGTACATATTTGTGAAAATTTTAGTCTCATATTAATTAGTGAAGTGTAAAAACTTAGATGATTCTATTTTCAAGGAGTTTTAGAATAAATGTTTACAAGAACTTGGATTAGACATGGATAATCATAGGCGCACACACGTTTGCGTTGGGCTTCAAACTTTTTAATTTGAGGGAATTGTCTCTAGGTACTTTTAACATAAAATTACAATAATTAACACTTCCTTTTTGTCTCTTCTCTCTAATGATTTTGTGTTCCTTAGAAACGAAATTGTCAAGGTTCCCTCTTGTTCGATTAGTGCTATATTTTGATTCTAAAGCAACTGAGGTGTCATTGTCGTGTAGATGAGAGCTCGGTACGTTCTTCATTGACTGAGATCAATTTATCTTGAGATTAAAAGTATGGAACTTTGTGTATCGGTTGTGGGTCGTCGTTTTCTCTACGGCAAATTCTTTGGGATGACTTGATCAAATGAGTTCTATTCTTACTTCTCTGTTTTGTATTTATTCCTTACATTGGTTGTTCATTGTTTTTCTTAGATCCCATGTTATGATTTTAATTGACATGTTAATCAATATATTTAATATATGTATATATATTATTCTACATTTATTTACAACAGTTTTCTCATGTCTTGTTATACACCTTGAACCATACATAGATGAAAGCTAAATTTTTGTGAATGTAAGCTAGCAAATCTGAAGGATGGATCTCCAGACTCCAACTAAACCGAAAGACATAGGAAAAGCGCACCACAGAGAGAAGGAACGTTTCATCCAACCCTTTGTGTCGCTATACTTTGCGTGTGGAAATCATCGACCATGCCTACTGGCTCGAGGATCCGACTTGTTGCATGTCCTCACATGGGTTGAGATGACAGCAAAGATGGGTTGAAGGAACTTTGTCCTAACAGAGTCACAACAAATTGAAGATAAGCCAGTCAAGAATTGCGGAGTGCCTTTTTTATGACTGGTTTCCAGCTTTCAACTTGCACCCAATTATCGGGCCATTCTGAACTTGGGGCAAGCTAACAGGCTTTTTAGACCATATCCCATGAGGCATGGGCTTCTCAGGTCCCAATAACACGTATTGTCCTTCATGGCAGAGATGGAGGACAATCATCCCAACTCGTTTTTTCTGTTGAAGGACATCCCAACTCCTTCTGTGTAGGCTCGTTTAGGCTCTTTTCCTATCCATCCAACACATTTACCTGGATCAAGATATGGTGGATTCAGTCTTTGTGAGCCTTGAGGATTACTTTTTTTTGACAGGAATTCAAATAGTTGACCCATACTTGGTATGAAAGATTCTCTTTTGCTTTATCAGAGATGTGCAGGTAGATAATTGGTATGGTAGTCGTATCATAAATGACAGTAGGAAAAAACTGTTTGTTGATGATGATTTTGATCAACCAGGAATGGGAAAGTAAGAATCCCGAGCTAGCAAACTTTCTAGCAACAAGGACGAGCTCAATGTTCCATAGAAAAACCCTCTGGTACACAAGTCAATGAGAAATGATTAGAAAGTGGATGAGAAAGCCAATTGCTTGTTGAGATCTCCTGTGTTCACATCATTGAGGAGGGAAATTAGTAAATTAAATTGGATAGAGTACTTACTGTGATAATAAGAGGTTGAGTAGAGGGAAGTTAGCATGTCTTCATTGTTGATATGGTGCAGTTGACATGTTGAGCAAGTTAATAGAGTCTGTCATAGTTCATAACAGTTTTTAGTTAAGTCAGTCGTTAGTTTAGTTTGTTATTTCTATTTCATTTGTAATTGGATTCGAATCATTTGATGATCTAGATTCGCACCATTTGTAATATATATATTGGGTTCCGCCTCACGAATAGATATTAGGATATTTTCCCTCATATGTTTTCAGAGTGGGAGTGGGAGAGAAGAGGCCAAATTCAGATCTCCATCTTTGGTGCTGTTGTACAATGTCTCTTTCTTCATCTTGATCTAGGTTTTTCTACTTCTTTTTGCTTCCCGATCTCAGTCTCCAATTTGTAGTTTTCGATCACGACTCTATGATTGTTGAAAAGTTTTGGTTGATCATGAGCTTTCTGAGTTGTGTGATCAGGATTTCTTACTTTTTTTGAGTTGATTTCTTGATTTAGTCGATTGCGGAATTTGTGATGCTTGTTTTATATTATAATTGGACTTCTTAAGTTTGTAAATCATTTTTTTTTATATCACCTAATACAAAGTGCTCTGGTTGCACTATATAGATCGTCTCATCAATGCCACCATTGAGAAATACCATTTTTACGTCTATTTGGTGTAGTTCAAGGTTAAAATGAGCAATCGATGCCATAATAATTCGAAAAGAGTCTTTCGAAGAAACTAGAAAGAAAGTCATTTTATAATCAATATCTTATCTTTGAGTAAATCTTTTAGCAATAAGACGAACCTTATATCTTTCCACATTGTCTTGCGAATTCCTCTTGGTTTTAAATATCCATTTACAACCAATGGGTTTCGTGCCTTTAGGTAATGAGATAAGATTCCAAATGTTATTATCCTTTATAAATTTAAACTCATCATTCATGACATTTATCCACTTTTAAGAGTTAGAACTATTAATTGCTTGATGGACATTAATTGGATCGTTGTCTATCAAGTCATAATCTACTTAATGTTCTTAGAGAAATACGATGTAATTATCAGAAATCACACTTTTCTTCTTTCTAGTGGATCTCTTAAGTGACATTGGCTCTTGAAGGAGTTGAGTTTATTCTACTTAAATGGAGAGAGGATCAATAATGTCTTGCTTTGGATTTGTCTCTTGAACAATGTCAAGATTTAATTCCTGATCATCATCAATAGCAATTGTACGAAGAGAAATAAATTCTTCTTCAAAGATAATGTCTCTACTATTATTTTTTCCCTTAAACTTTACTTCCTCAAGAAACCTAGCATTATCCGTCTCAAAAATTGACCTAGTAGTGAGTTCATAAAACTTAAAGTCCCTAGGCCTCTCAAAATACTCAATAAAGTAGCAGCTAACGGTCTTAAAGTCCAGTTTCTTTTTATTAGGCTAGACAACCCTACATATGAAGATGAGATGCCTTATGTTGGATTTCTTTCTAACGCATAATTCATAGGGGATCTTAGCCATTATCATAGTTGATATTTTATTTAAAATGTAAGCTGTAAGCTGCAGTCTTAAGTACTTTACCTTAGGAAAATTTTGGTACGGTAGAATGACTAATTAGATTCCTCACTATGTCCTTAAGTGTGTTATTGCGCCTCTCGGTAATACCATTCATGGTTAGAGAATTAGACATGGTGTATTGAGGGATAATAATACATTCTTCTAGGAACTTGACAAACGGATTAGGCGTTGTTTACTAGATCTGTCATATCTACCGTAGTATTCACCACCATAGTTAGATCTAACGGCTTTAATTTTTTTGTTGAGTTGATTTTCAATTTCAACTTTAAATTATTTGAACATATTCAAGGCTTGTGACTTTTCATGAATGAGATATAGGTAACCATAACGTGAATAGTTGTCTATGAACGTAACAAATATTGTTGACCATTTCAAGATATTAGTTCTAAGATGTCTGAACATCTATTAGTACCTAATCTCCTAACATTGGTTTATTTTCCTTTAATACACTCAATGCAAACTTGAAAGTTCATTTGAGTCTAAAGAAGGAAGAATTCCATCTAGCACAAGTCTCTCTATTCCTTAAACGATTATGCCAAAGCAACACGAAATTCTCATTGAATTTTTGCTTTGTGCCTTTAGATGTAGAATGCAAAGTTTCATTATAAGAAGCTATCGTATCAAGTAAATATAAATTATCATTATTAACCAAAAGAACAGGTACTAATAAGAATAGAATCTTGAAAAAGACTAAATTTTCCATTTGCTTGAAGACAAAAATAATTAGACTTATCCAATACGGAAACAAAAATCAAATTTCGCCTATAAGACTAAATAACATAAGTCTCTTTCAAATATAAATAACAATCAATCCGTAATAACAATCTAAACTGATCAATAGCTTCCACTTCAAATTTCTTGACGTCATCTACAAAGATGTGTCTTTTGCCATCACTTGGTGTCTGATAATTTAGACAACCTTATATAGATACACTTATGTGAGTAGCTACACTAGAATCTATCCACCAAGTGTGACTAAGTATATAAGCTTTATTAAATTTAGAACAAATCAAAGCGAAAGATGTACCTTTCTTAGCACGTTAGGTGTGATACTTGATACAATCATCCTTGTTTTGCCAACCTTTCTTGCAAAAGTGGTAAGTAAACTCAATTTGCTTCTGTTGCTTCTTGGTTGAAACACCTACAGTTTTATTGGACTTTAATTTTCTTTTGTCTTTGTTCTTAGAGGTGGAAGCTACATAAGCACTCTTTGTCTTATTTTGCCTTAGTCTCTCTTCCTCTTGCATACAATGAGAAATGAGCTCATTAAGAGTTTATTTCTCTTTTCTGACAGTTGTACTTGACTTTGAATTAACCGAATTGTGCAAGAAGAGAGATCAAAACTAAATGCATTCGCAAGTCTCCTGACAACTCTAACTTAAGTGCTTTTAGTTTGGAAGTAATATTAAATATTTCTAAAATATATTCCATTATGTTTCCTTGGCCTTGTACCTCATAGCAACTAAATTTGCAAATAGCGTATTCATTTCTGCCTTTTCATTTTGACAAATCGTTTCTCAAGATCATTAAGAAACTCTCTCGCAGTTGTCTCTTCGGGCATTATACCCCTAAAAGTTTCCAAAATGGTATCTCATGATCATCAGACTTAGCTGATTAGAATGCTCTCACTTTTCATAAGCTTCCCGGTCCTTAGTGGAACTATCAGACTCAAAAGTAGAGGGTTGCTTCGTCCTTAGGACTAATTCTAGATGCATGTACATGAAAACAATTATAGCATTTTCTTTTTAGTACTTAAAATTTGTACCATTAAGTATAAGAATTGAATTTATGTTAGCAATTATTGAAGCAGATGCATTAATTGAAGAAATTAATAAATAATTAAAAACAAAAAGAATATTTAGTCTAATGACAATCACATTAATCTTTAGTAATAAAAAAATAAACAAATAAATTTAATTTATGGTGAGGCTTATCTCAAGATACCTAAGGCAATATCAAGATTTAGCTTTTGGACAGAAATGTCAACTTGTAAGTGATACTCTTCATTGTAGTAAACTAGTAATCAAATACTGACAATTAATCCTATCAAGTAACAAGCCTTCATTTTGATCGACTAGTTACCCACATGGCACAATCATATAATTGTCACGTATTTATTGCTACAGGTATGCTTGATATTCGATCTAATAGTAATCTTCCATTGAATCGATTATTATTTGCATGAATCTCAAACGCACTAATACATTTCTATTCCAAATAGACTAATTTATGCAAGAGAGCTTATTTTGGTAGGATATTACTTTGATTAATATATTCTTAAATAGAAGACAATTTATATTTATCACCAATAACGAATTTATTTGATTCCATAGGTCATGGTCTATCATTTAATCATTAAAGCATGGATGCTAGAGTTCAGGGACTAAACAATAAAATTTCAAAAACATATAGAATTTTCCACAATATTAATTAACTTAAGTGTGATAACCAGAAAACTCAAGACTTAACAGAAATAAAAGATTACTGTGGGGTTTACAATAAAACTGAGAAGTTTATAGAGTTTTCTTGATTAAAATAAACTTAGATGGAAAATAAAAATTTGCAAGGGCTTATACATAATTATCATAGAATAACTAATTGAGTGGATAAATGGATGCAACTTTGATCCGATTACCTAAAAAAACTCAGAAGCTCTAACCGGCTTAAGAAACATGAAGCCTTGAGAGTGGCGGTGGCAATGCAACCTCTAACAGTCGGATTACTGCGAGAGGGGTACCTCATAAGCACCCGGCCAACGATCTAGTGCCCAGGAGGAGCTAGAACTGCTTGATCTGATGGCTATCAAAAAATTCGATGATGATAAAATCGTATTTTTTTGTTTTTGATGCACAAAAACATGATATTAGGGTTGTTCATGTACTGAACAATCATAAAAGGTAAAAAACTAACAAGTTTCAACATGATTTAGATTAAAAACAAAAGATTTCATGATGAAATGACATGATTACTTTGATACCACTTGCTGAAAATACGGCTCAAATAACATATGAATTTTATATATTAAAAATCTGATTTCTAAGATCTAATCATGACATGTTCATTGTAAAATAAAATTACACAAAAGTGTACTTGAATTCATGTGAAAACTGTAGAAGCACTCTAGATCTTATGCATGGGAGCCAATCTTCCAAACCACTACACACCTCTCTTGTCCTTTGTCTTTTTCAAGATAGGGTGAGAGAGACCAAAGGTAAAAGCATAGGATTTGGGGATCAAGATTCCTATTTATAGAATACCTATTTTTCTATATTTCTAATCTATCCATTAACAAATAGAAATATGCTTAATGGTTTCTACACAATCAACGCATACCACTTTAGATGTCAATAGGCTCAACTTAAAACCAAATAGATCACTTTCAACGAGCCTAATAACAAAATAGCTTATATTACTTTAATTGATTTTATACGGGTTGATATTTTATTGGATTTTAATCCAACAAGATCTTCCACTCATATGGTTTCCTTCAAGATGTAATAACTCAGCTAAATCTTTTCCAAGTTCCTCTAGGTAATTTTAATCATGTATATGTATTCGATATATAAAAAATAATCACTACTATCAAGTTTTTTTAAGCAAATGTTATTTGGTAGATGTTGGTTATCCAAATCAACCTTAATTTATATTTTGAGGTGTTAGATATCACTTGAGTGAGTATGATGTTAATCAACTACCAACTAATGCCATAGAGAACTTCAATTATAGACATTTATAATTATGGTCTGTGATCGAGCGTATATTTGGAGTGGTAAAACATTTTTTCGCTATTCTTTGAGATTACATGTCATTCTCCTTTGAAATACAAGTTAAGATTATCCTAGTAAGTTTTTTATTTCATAATTGTTTTTGTAAAGCGGATCTAGAGGATTTACTTTAAGATCTTGAAGATGAATTAGAAGAAAACTAGGAAGCCAATCTTCTAGAAGTTCCTCTAGAGTTGGATGAGGAAGAAGAAATATATAATGATATTGGATTAATGCACGAACCAAAAAAAGAAATAACAGTTCAAATGTGTAAAAATATCATGAATTTCATGTGATATGGTTAATAATTGTAATTCATTTTTAAGAACTTGTAATGTAATTTTAACTTTTGTATGACTCATAGTTATATTTTGAAGTTGGATATTTGATTGATTTTCGAGTTAACAATTGTCAGGTCAACAATATCTGTTTCCTTTGGAATTTTTGATAAGCATAAATACCTATATTTTAGTTTCCTTTACTTTTGTGAATAGGTACAAACAACAATAAACCTAGTCAAGCGGAAATCAATTTCCCTTACTTTCTAATTCTTGACGATTCTCATTAACTTGAAAATTCCATTTACTATTAAATTTTGTACACAAACTGAAAAAGAGAATAAAACCTTCAGATTAATACTCTTCAATCCGTCACCTTTGATGTAGTGGACGCTTCCTCATCTCCAACTACTACAACACACACAACGTCAACTAATCTTCCTAAGCAAAGGTTAAAGAGGGAAAATCGATCCATCTTTTAGTTATGGGCCTAGCAGAAGAAAAAGTGAGGTGGATAAAATACCCAACTCGATATCTATATAACAATTTCTATTTTAGGGTTTACATATTTATCTATCAAAAATTTTCAATAAATTAATAGTTGATGCAATTTTAATGTAGATAATGTGATCATAAACATGAAGCATGTATGAGAGAGAAGACCAAAATCAATTAAACCACCACGATTGACTTTGTAGTTTTATCTAATCTTAGACATGCAATTTAGCTACTCGTACTGGAAAGAGAACAAAAATACAAAGAAGATGACGACGACAACATCTTAAATTCTGATGCAATTTGCTATTAGTATTGTAATATACTAAAATTGTGTTGCTCTAAACTAATACTAAGCATGGTTGAAAATTAACATGGAAATCAACAAGTTGAAAGTTTGTAACATTAACACTAAACTAAATGTCTTGAAAAATTAACATTAGAAATATGTACACATAAGACCAAAAAGAAAATGTAACAATGACATTGATGGTGTTGCACTTGTCACAAGTTGACAACAAGGATGGCCATGTATTATTCATGAAATAAATTTTGAGAAGGAGAACATAAAAAAATAATTAGAAATGAAAGAGAGAGAATATATGGACGATACATGAAAAAAATAATAATTAAATACCATAAAAATAGGGATACGCAAAATTGGTTGTAGTTGAAAAGTCATTATTCTCTCTCTAAGAAATGATTATTTTTAATATGGATTTTTAAATTCTCTCTCCAATATTTCTTCCAAAATAAACCACTACATGTTTAATTATTGATGAGATGTACTTGAAGTTCATTTTGCTTAAAACTCAATAACCTTGTATATTACTGTAACCATGTCGGCGAGAATGGCAAAAATATATGTATGCCAAAGTCGGTAAAGTCACGGTAAAAATAAAATAATGCAAATGCAGGAGTCGCTACCTAGTCTATTCAAATGGAAGACGAGGAAAACCATATAAAACATGAAAATCATGCAAAACAATGAAAAAGGTCTTCACAAACCAGAAATGTGGGTAAGGATCCCTATTACATACGAGGAAGGTGTTAGGCACCCTCGTACGCCCGATAAATCGGCCTTCTATTGGTTTCTCTTTTGCGTATGGAATGTCGGCTTTGCAGCCTTTGCTGTACAGCCAAGGGCGATATGTCATGCCATGCTAATGAGTGTGGTGTCTAAAATATAGGTGCATGATGTGTAGGGGTGTGTCCTAATGCTCAGAAGTATCACTCGTATGCCGGGTCAAGTGTTGATGCAAGAATATTGCACAATAAGATCAAAGATCTA
>JAMKQA010009891.1:0-12675 GCA_024699735.1 Posidonia australis | reverse complement strand
AAATCTGTGTTGTCATCTTTATTATGTTTGGATATACATTTTTGTAAATGTCTAGATATATGACCTACACCCCCTCCCCTAGGACATGTGTATGTGGTATTACAATAATTACAGTAACACTTAGTTTGATCTACAGGGTCTAATGTAACATGCTCCCAAACCCAAGAACTTTGTTTCCTAGGTTTTTTAGTGGTTGTGGACTGTGAAGTATGTATTCGGGTACACTGAGGCTGATCTGACTCCATACTAGGGATATAGTCATGGCTACCAACATTACCATTATTTTCCATTTTAATATAAAAAATGAATATATAATAATACAACCCTTAACCCACAAAAACGAAAACCCAAAAATGGATGGATTAGAAGTAAAGAAATTGGAGGGATTAGAAGTAGAGAAATTTTGATGTTGCTGGCTCAGCTGGTGTTGCGTGGAGACTGAAGAGTAGAAGACGGGGTAGAATCCAAAGCCAAATAGCGAAATCTTCACTTGAAAGTTGGGAGAAAGTTGTAAACTTGTAGTTGAGAAGAGAAGAGAAGATTGAATTGTGAAGAAAAATGAATGGAGTATGAGGGTATTTATAGGGTAAATGGATGGGTTTTTAACAATATATATATATATATATATAGTCGTTAAATAGCCATTGAAAACGGCTACATTATTTAGCCGTTGGCAACGGGCAACGGCTTTATAGCCGATGCAGAATGGGGCGCCAGCCTGGTGCGCCAGTCTTGTGCGCCCCATATTTTTTTTATATTTTAACTGGTTGGCAGGCCCGGCCCTGCTCGGCCCAAACTGATTTCACGGGCCAAATTGGGCCTAGTAAACGGGCCTTCACGGGCCTGGACCTTGGGCCTGGCACGGCCCACGGCCCACGACGGGCCTAGCTCGCGGATTTTTTTTTTGGGCCCGGGGAAAGGAGAAGGAAGGGGAAGGAGGAGGAGAAGGAAAAGTGAGGAGGAAGGGAAAGAAGGTGGAAGAGGAGGAGGAGTAGCGCACCGCCGAGGAAGAGGGGAAAGGAAGAAGAAGAAAGGAGGAGACGACGATCGGTGGCGAGGGGAAGTGCGGTGCAGCTTATAAAGCCTGCGCCCACAGTAGCTGAAAACATGCCCACCTACGCGTTTCAGCCATCGACACACAGCCCAAGCAGCCAACCGCTAGCCACCACCAACGAGGCCAACTGCAAGCCTCAACCACCAGCCCACACATGCGGGCCCCATGGGGACCCCACACCTGGGCCCCAAACGGATCCACACCCCAGCCCCACAATGCACAGTGCCAACCACGCACAGGGACACGCAAATAAAAGCCAGCCCACGAGGCCCAAGTCCAAAAGCACAAAACTGCACAATGGCCTCAGAACAGTAACACCTGTCTAGGAATAAAATTCATAAAATGTAAATAATTACAAATTGAATTTTATGGGTGTTACAACATGTCCACATTTAAATATTTTAAAAACAACTTCAAAAACACATATTAAGAGTTCAAATTCAAAATTCATTTCATGGATCTTGATGCACTTCATTTAGATTTGATATAAATAAAAAATCAAGGCATTTAGTAAAATTTTATTTATAGATTTTATAAATGACAAATTCAATAGTTTTAAAATAAGAATTACTAGATCTTTAAGTTGTAAGCTTCAAAACCTAAATGTAATCAATGGATCTTAATCTAAATCATCTAGATTAGATACACACCAAAAATTATATCATTTAGAAATTTCTAATATATAGATCTATTTGTATACAAATTCAATAGTTCTTTACGAACTATAATGAGTCATAATTAACATATCTTAGATTATTAAACTAGAAGTTCTAAAATCACTTAGAGAATGTAGATGACATCTGATGGTTAAATTTTTAATTTAATGGTTAAAATTTGAGATATAAAGTTGTCCTTAAAATGCTTATATGAGGACATGTCCTTAACTGAACCTTATCCTATATATATATATATAGGCAAATTTTTTGATAGGGTCCGACCTTAAATAGCTTAAGTATGGTCCTTAACATAGGCGGTTAAATCTTTATCTGATGGTTTTAGATCTTTTCACTTATGTAATTATTTTGGAATTTTTTTCATTGTGCAAATCTGAATGTATGCCGTAAATTTAGAGGAAGACATGATAATCGTTTGTAACTTTCTATTTTTATGAACAATATACTTAAATAAATTTTCTTTAATTTCATTCTCTAATATGGAAAGTTTAAACCGTATTGTATATTCATTTGGTAATAGATTATATAGTAATGCATGTTGTCAGTTATAGATTAAATTTTTCGATTACGTCACAACTAGCATTCATTTACGTGATCTTGAATTTGGTAAGATAATTATGGGATATTGACAGTAGTAACATTATGTTCTCTTTCATCTTAGTAGTTATTCATTTATGTGATGGTTATGTTTTTGGTTTTTTACAGTAGATATTGAAATAACACATTAGATCTCATTTGTAGAGTTTGATTGGATAGCCAGAACCTGTCTGTAGAGCTGTTGTCGGATATATTTTCAAGTTTTCATTCTTTCACTTGCCATGGTTTGTTTTTGTTAGTTTTTTTTATTGGGTTAATAAATTTAATTATGTGCCTATGCACGTTTTCATATAAACATAGCACGATTTAGTGAAGATTTTTTGGATATTAGAAGAGGACATAAAGAATGAATAACTATTCTTGTAGTTCATTCATTAGTCTTTGTAAATATAGTAATCACGGAATTTTAATTTATCAAATTATCTTTATGTACTATGTAGTTTTTGGTTGAATTTTGGTTGTTCAGTAGTTACGTATAAGTATTCATGAGGATTGTAATTTCTATAGTTACTCAAGCAACCATAGCTACGGTTTCGTACAGATTAAGAGTAAAAAATTGATCTTAATTTTTGTAATTACAGAGCAGTAATTACTGAAATTGGGAAAAATCAATTGACAACTTTGAATTTAGTAGTAGTTCGTGATTGTATTTATGAATTTTTTGAAGTAAACAATATTCAGTAATTACTTTTCTATAATTATTTTATTTTAATTATATGCGTAATTACAAGTTTTTTGGCTTAGCATGTTATTCTTAGTCTATCAATTTTCAATAATCATTGAATTAGTTGAATTATAGATTTTATAAGGTTTAGTGATTATTGTGTTATTATTGTGTTTTATCTATATTCGTAATTATAGTGTTTTTTACAGAATGTGATTCACTAGTCATTTATATTTCAATAATTACTGATATTATATAAAGGTGTGTAATATGATCATTATTAATCAGTAGTGGAATATGCTATAAAAGTCCAAATTCAAAATTCAATTTTATTGAAATCTTCACGTAGTTGTAATCTTTGTTTGTAATTTCAGATTTTTTGAAGTTTACATTGTTCAGTGATTAATGTATCATAAATACTGTATTTATCAATATCCGTAATTACTATGTAATTTGTTATTGTTTTTTTTTAAACTTTTCATGATGGATAATAAAGGAAAATACGTAGTTATAGTTGATGAATGTGCAGTTAGTACTGAAAGTTTAGAATACAATACTCTTGATACTTATGAAGATAGCGACAAACCTTATTTTGGTCAGACATTTAATGATTTGGATGATGTGAAACATTTCTATTTATCTTATGGTGGTCGAGTTGGTTTTTCTGTGCATTGTCATACCATCAAATTTTGGTTAAATAAGAACACTAATAAGAGAATCTGTTGCAAAAAAATTATTTGTATGTTCAAAGGAAGGATTCTACAAAAATGTTGATCAGGCTAATAATGAAGAAAGTATTATTAGACGTAAGAGGAAAATTACTCTTACTAGAGTTGGTTGTCCAGCAAAGTTAAAAGTTAGATTGGATACAAATGATGAAAAGTAGGTAATAGTTGAATTTGTTAAAGAACATAATCATTAGCTTGTATCCCCTTCGAAGTTGCATTATTTGTCTATTAATAGGTCTATTTTTGTGGCTAAACGTTTAGAATTAGAAGGTTTATAAACTGTCAGCCTTCAAACATTTCAACAAGTAAATGTTCTCAACCAACTACCATGGTGCAGTTGGCCAGGAGGAGTGGAACTTTACCTCCCTCCTAGGTTACAGAGAGAGATATTCGTAACTTTCAACTGGATTATAGAGAGGAAACAAATGATTATGATGCTCAATTTGTCATAAACCATTTTCAACTCCAAAAAGATCTTGATGATTTTTTTTTTTACGATTGATAAGGATGATAATGGACGATTGAAGTATTGTTTTTGGTTTGATGCAATATTCAAGCAAGATTTTGTAATATTTAGTGATGCAGTTACATTCGATACTACGTATCAAATTAATTTGTATTCTTTGGTTTTTGTTGTATTTTATGGTGTAAATTATTATTGAAAAATCACTAGTTTTGGTTGTGTTTTGATATCAGATAAATCTCAGTCAACATTTGAGTAGATTTTTGCTAAATTTATCAGATTTTTTGTTGCTTATTTTAGGCAGATTAATTTTATGTTTCAGTAATTGTAGAAGTAGTGCTGTTATTGAGATTTCAATATCATGATTTTATAGTAACTGAAATTGTTGTTGGTTGCATATTTTAGTAGTATGCATTCTTTTCACTTCACATGTTTGCTGTAATTCCTATTTGCTTTTAGGGAAAGGACACTTTTATAGTATCACGGAAGGATGTTGATAACAATTGCAGACTTGTTATTTCTGAAAAAGACAAGACTAAGTCTAGATGTAGTTGTCGTATGTTTGAATTCAAAAACTATCCATGCAAACATTTGATTGCATTTCTTATATATTTCAAAATTAATGTCCTACTTGAGCATTTTATTTTGAAGCGGTGGTTTCATTCTGTTAAGGACGGCATAAAATTGCACATATACTTAAACAATAATAGTTTAAGTAAATGTTCTTAACACATGGAGATAATAGATTTGAGTAAACAAGTTCCTAGTCGGGTTGTTTGTGGATAAAAGTTTTATAACTATGCGGAGGAACACATGAAGCTCATGATAGAAGAGATGGATAAAATGCAGAATTCTGCAATTATTAAAATGAATGATTTGGTGCATAATGAATTTGACAAAAAGACAGAACATCGTTCAATTACTCGATTATTCTATAATGTTAACAACTTCTAAGGATTAACTATTTTACCTCCTTTACATGCAAAAACTAAAGGAAGTGGTAGAAGCGGTAGGCCGAAAGATGGAGATGTGCCACGTATTTAATCAGATCGAGAAAAATGTGCACAAGGAAGACAATGCAAGGCTTCTGGAAAACACAATGTTAATCTTGATTCTAGAAATTGTCTCAATAAGAACATGAGGTATAATTTTTTTATTATTGTATTTTATTATAGTCTTTTAATATTACATTTTAATATAGTATTTTTTTAAATTTGAATCTTTTGGAAATGTTGACTTTGTTTTCTTTTGTAATGTTATGCAGTGTTGGTGATAAAGATCAAAGCATTAGTAAAGGTTAAAGGAATAATAATAACGATTCGCAACATCCTAATTAGTTTAATTTTTTCTTTGTGAAAAATTATTTGATGTACTCTAATAGTTTATTCATTGGTTGTTTTGTTAGTTTGTTACTGTAATTAACTTTTATAAAGTTTAGTGACATTTGGGTATTTGATAAATTTCAGTTTGGCATTTTTTTAAATAGTTGTTGATGTATTGTTGTTATTATACAATACTTAGAATGAATCTTAATTGACGAAACATCAAATTATTCAGAATTTTTAATTATTGTATTTATTGTTTAATTTGGTATGTGTAATGATGAAAATTGGAATTAAATTTAGTAATATTCATTTTTTGTAGTTAGATTATTTTAAGTAAGGGTCATTGTCATATTTGCTCTTGATATTGTCTCAAGGATTGAAAGGGTTTTGTCGGTAAATAAGTAAAGAAACATTAAGGTTATTTAGTGTATATTTCAGTAAAAATAATTTTTAAGTAATTACTTACAGTGCTATGTGTAAGTGCAAATATCTTTGTAGTAAACTACATATACAAGCAATGGTGTAAAAAGGCATTTTGTTTGTTTACAATGATATATGCAAATCTAGTTGCATGTATGCATGCAATTGTGTAAAATTTGTAAGTAATTACTTACAGTGATGTATGTAACAGCAAATCTGGTTTACAGTGATTTGCTCAAACAGTTTAAAAACATTTTGTTTGTTATGTTTTTATTGAATTCTGTATGTGCAATAGTGTGAATGGGCATTAATTTAGTAAATACTGATTATTTTGTTAATTCTATTATTTACGGATTTTATGTTTATTACACAATAAAGTTATAATTATAGATCAGATGATTTTGGTGAATGTGGATTTGTTCATGATTTTATTTATTATATTTAATTTATTATATAATATGTTGTGCATAGAAGAATGCAATAAACATTTTTGATAATAATGTCATATTTAGTAAAATGTCAAATTCAGTAAATACTGATATAATTATTGATCTTATATAATATTTTCCAGTAATTTCTTAGTTTCAGTAAATATTGATATGATATGGAAAACAATTTCCTTTTAACAATATGTTATACAGTACTGAAACAAAATATAAATCAATACATTCAAAGACACTGTATGTAACATTTTAGAAAGGTTTACAAGGTATATAAGTAACATTTACAAAACTAGATAAAACAAAATATTTGTCATCGATGAACATAGCAAACATTGTTTGATATAAAATATTTGATTCAGCTGTTAATATTAAAATACTAAAATAATAACGTTCAAAATTATTAATTCATTACCCAAGTAACAAATAACATTGAACTTAAATTGCTAACTATTATATTATTGTTATTGTAGTACTTCCAGTCCTGTCTTTCTCAATAGTTCCACAGTCTTATCTGTTCGAAATCTAGACATGTTTGATTGAGTGAATGTAAATGACTTCTTTAATGCTATGCACTCACATGCTTTCAAATAAGAATATGCCGTAGTCTATACTTTTTAGAGTTTGATGAGGGTATTCAAAAACAAATGTAAGACACAGGTTGTCAATGTCCATTATAGGATATTTTGATCTCTGAAAAAAAATTTCACCCACATAACTTTGAGTATAGAGTAAATTGTAATAATAGTTAGTATAAAATAAAAAATGCAAGTATATATGTTAGCTATGGTATTTACATTGACATTGATTACCTAATTGTTAAATGTAATAACATTCAACAGAGAAATACTTATCCATCGTCTCACTTTAGTGTTATGTTTTTTTTCCCTTTTAATTAATTGTATGATTTGAAGATTTCGTTGGAAATGTTTACATCCAATAGATGCCAATGATTACCAGAGTGTAATGGAAACAACCAATGGTCCACTTTACTTAGGTCTTCTTGGGGTACATTCATGACTTTATCTACCTTTTTCCAATCCTTAAGGGCAATGAGGAGGGGTCATTTACGTGCATATCCTGACAGTAGTTAGTGACAAAATATTATTATATTTAGTTATTTACTGGAAATATCAAAAATTTAAGTAAAATTAACTATTGTAATTTTTTGAATTGAGTTATTTGTTAAATATCTTAAAAAGGCATTTACTGAATTTATTTATGAACGTACAGGAATGTATGACATTGCGAATCTTGTTGCGTCTTTCAACGATAGTGATGTCATTAACCATTTGTCTACGATTCCACTCAGATAACAATTTATCACCTGAATAAATAGTCCATTAGTAATATGTCATTTTCAATTTTTTGGTATAAGTCATAATATATGTATACATACAATCCTTGTATTGATTGCCCAAACAGTAATTTCTTTATATCAATCCTCATAACAGTGTCATCTCCAATGTCATAGCAGTTCTTCCCATTATAGTGATAAAAAACAGACATGTATACATATGTATCATTGTTATCAAATTATTTGTTTAATTTCTGAAAATTATTCACTCTTTTTTTTTTTTTGCATATTAAAGTAAAAATTAGTAGATATGCACTTACAATTTCTTCACATTGGAAATAAAGTATTCCACTAAGTTCGTATCATCATATTCTAAGTTTCCTTTATAGCAATCTGTCATTTGTTTCCTAATCAACTATAAATAACAATACTGACAGTTTAGTAAATGATTTTAGGAGTTATAGTGATCTAAGTGTATATGTATAAAGTTTACCTTTTCTTCTTTGATATAAGGTGGCATTGAAGTTGTTGCCATTCTCTTATTTTGTTTAACTCTGTTGCACAGGGAACTGATGAATGCGTCGTCACTAACTTCTTCAACTTTTATTTTTTTTTCTAAAATTTCCACAATTTGGTCCTTTTTAATTACTTCATCCTTTTGAAACACATATGATTGTATCGCTAAGCAATCTTCATATCCTATTGGCATGGAATCTTTTTCTGCATAATTTTGAAGGATTTCTACCATTTTTTCCAAATCTTTGTTTTTTTGTAAGAGTTTCTAATTTTCCAACTTTAACTCATCATTTTCTTTGTTCTTTTCACTCAATTGTTCGTTCAATTTTTTCAATGTATTTTTCTATTCTTTAATTGAACATTCAGCCAACACATTCTTTGTTTCCAAATCTGAAATTTTTTGTTTCACCTCTTCAAAAAATTCATCATTTACAGAAGAAGTTTTTGATGATTTCTCAATCTCGTAGTTCTCTAAAGGTCTGGTTATAATATTACGTAGTAGGGATCCATCTAATATTAATGTGACCTACAAGATAAACATCACATAGTAGATGAAAATGTAATCAACTTCATATAGGTGCAAAGTGATATTCATATTGATAAATATGTCTTCATAAATGAATTGATTTTAATATAACAAATGAGTAATTTAAGTAAATTTCATTCTAGTGCAAGTTATATGTATAACTTACTTGTGCGAGTCTATTTAAATGACGTTTTTTCTATTTTGTCCATCTTTTTATCAAGGGTCTTTCAAAAGGTGTGTTGGAAATACACATTCCTGTGATTCCCCATACCTAAACCTGAAAATTTAAAAAAAAAACAGTAGATGTTAAATAATGTTGATAGAATAACATTTATTCATAAGAAGTAATGTAATACATTTCATTAAATTCAGACTTACACAAAGTGCCATTGTACATCCAGTAGATAAACAAAAGCACTTTTGCATTACTTTCTTCTTTTCACAACCTCAAAACTTTTACTCATATTAGCAAATTTTTTTTTCATAATTGCTTTAGCTCAATTGTACTTTTCTAGATCATCTCCATCTTCGATATATCCAATCAGATTTGAGCTCAATGTGTATCCAGATTGTGGAAGCAACAATGTGGCAAATAAGAGTAGAATCTAGAACTTCACTATATCACTTGTGTTGTTATTTTGTTCTTCAAGATGCTTGTGTAGTTTTTTTACAGTATCATCCCTTTTAATTGTTATTTTTTCATTTCCAAAAATTCTTTTTTTGAATATGTTTCCTTCTTTAAGCTTCTCATCTTTTGCCTTTATCTCAAGTTCACCATTTGGAACTCTTAGAATTTGAACAATGTTTTCAATGGTGAGTTGAATGGCTACACCATCTATTTTAAATGTCTCATTCTCTAAATATGACATGCATAAATTATCTAGTAACTGGTTGTCGATATACATGTATGGACAATTCAGGAAATAACCAAAAGGTATCCTTAGTATGCATTCAACTTGTTTTTAGTTTAGCTTGAGGCCTTTTATTAAATCTCCATATTATTTAGGGAAACACTATGTTGAACCCAATAATATGTTGTAATCGTAAAAATTAAGAATTTTTTAATTCACTAAATAATGTAAAATTTATTTATGAATGTAAAAGATGTAAATTTAACAATATACTTACCATCAAGTTCTCCTGGTTTTTTTCTTTTCCTTCCTCTTTGATGTGTAACCTCAGGTATTACTGATTCTACAAGTAATATGTGTAAAAAATAAATATAAATATTGATTTTATGATTCAGTAATTACATACAACATTGAATTTTGTCATTTGCGATTATAAACCTTCTGTTGCAATTTCTTTCTCCATTGTGTTCCTATTGGATGGTATTTTTCATGTCAATCTCTTTAGTCTTAAAGATCTTCCTTGTTGAGATTGACTTGGTCCTTTTGTTTCATACATATTTTTTCTTCATTAGCAAAATTTTCACATTACTTAGTTGATTAAATGATCCAAGAAGATTGGTTATGAAGTAATGTTTACCTTCCGTATTGTCTGATGTCTGTACTGAATCTTGTGTCAATCTGAGACTGAATGTTGGTTTTACAATTGATGCTATGTATAAAAGAAGAGTCATGAGGGTATTAGTCCCGTTTTTTTCAGTTTACTTATTTTGTAGTTCTATTTCAGTTATTCCTATTTCAATCAAAGTTTTTTATTTTACTAAAATTACTTGATTGTTCGTTTTACAGATCTAAGTAGGTTTATAGTAGTTATTTAGTTATATATTGAATGGTAATTAACTCATTTAACTTAATAGAGTATTATATCATTTGTTCACTGAAACTACATTTTAAGTAAATTACTATTTCAATTAATTTATTCTTATGTTGTTTTCATGAGATTTAATATCAAATCATACGTGGATATAATAAGTAATATTTAAATGAAATTATTTTTTCAACATAACTTTTGTCAAAATTTTGATCAATTATTTACTGATATTCTATTTTTATGTTTTTACTAAATAAATATTTAAAAAACAACAGTTAAGAGATGATATAGTAAGATACATGAAAACATAACAACCTTCATTTTTCATGTATGTGTTATTTTCTTTATTTTTTCAAAAACAAACAATGGAAATATTGATCACCTTCTTGGGGTGTAAGAGTACTTCTTAAGTTGAGATTCGATCTTCTGGTTGTACGTATTGGGGTTGCATCTTTTCTTCCAATTGTTGTCTCCATGTTTTCTACAATACCCTGATTTATAATTTTAGAAAAATCGTTACTATTTCATTTTTTTCACTAATAACTTAGAAAGAGGGAGACACCATTGAGAAAGATCTTACACTTCAGTACTAGATGTTGATAAGATGGTGTATCGAAGGTAAAATATGAAGAAGAAGATGATCAGTGATTTTTGGACTTTATTTTATTTAGGAATGGAAGCATTGAAAAATGAATTACCTTTTTTCTTGTGTTTCAACGTCGTCGCACTTTCTGTTCGAGTACCTTTATATCATCAGAGAAATTTCTGATGATAGCTTAGGACTGTAGATGAGAGAAAAATGTTGAGGAACGAAATGGAAGGGAAAGCAAGAGAAAGAATATACTTGTGGGAAGTTACCATTTTTTAAAATCACGTAATGAAGTAACCATATATCCTAGATTTGTGGGAAATTGTGGTTTTACGTCAATTTTCTTTTTTTCTTTTTTTTTCAAAATTGACAGTTAAGATTGTTGATTTGTTTTTTGTGATCAATGGACTAAGGACCTTAATTAAGCTAAATAGGGCTAAACCTTATTAAATTACTACTATATATATATGTGTGTGTGTAGTTTTGCTATTGTCACAAAGAAGCGTGCTTTCACTTATAAAACCATGCAAGGAAATTGGGAGATCATCTTCGAAGTTGTTTAATTTATTCAAGAATTTATAGCTTTAGTCAATTATGCCCATGATGATTTTTACATAGAGAAATTGATCAGGCGTGGACAGATATATCCATCCGATCACAACAAGATAACAACACAAGAAACTGCAATATGTAAGATTCCTGCCGGAAAGAAACCATTGACAACAAGACAAGCCATTCAAAATCAACTTCTTCCAAAGGAAAAAAAAAAAAAAAAGGAATATCATCCAAGGCGACTCTCCGACGTCCCCCCCAACACCCTGCATCTTTAAAGAAACTGCATTAACCTTTGGGACAACAGCAAGTAAATCTCAGTCAGGTCGATCTAATAACTCGGCTCTAGTGGTAAACACTTGTGGGTGCACTTCAAACATCGGTCACCCAATTCACATGCAACCACTGCTGCATGCCAACAGCCAAGTGCAAAGCGAACGACAGGAGCTATAGCACCTCCGAAAAGCCGGAGACAACCCAAGTGTACCGTGCCTGTCAATGAAAAGCTAGATTAATTTCATCCCAAAAGCACGAAAGTTACTGATCACTACTGCTGATATATCCATATCGATAATGTTCAGTGATCCACGGCTTGACAAGAACAGAAAAGAAAAACAAAAAACAAACAGCAAGCAACCACCAAGAGCAATGCCAGCGAGCACGTGGAAAGCATAAACGAGAGCACGACGAAAACGTCCCGATCGATCTCCACTGCTCGCAATTTTCTCGTGAGATCGAGACAAATGAATCTAATACACTGTAAAGTGGCGGCTACAGTGTTTTTTGAGTTTAATGATTAGGAAACGCACGAGATCGTGGGCTCGAGCTTTGAATTGCGCATACTGTCGTTTCCAATATCTGATATTTGCGAATTGTGAAAAGCACAAGACAACCAGAAGGGCCCCTTGGATGCAATGATTAAAACGATAAGAGCTAGTGCTCAGTGGATGACAGCAATGGCGAATTACTCTCTCACTCCAGTTAAAAAAATTCAACCCCGCAATCTAGACGTCTTTGCACCACCACGTACTATCCCTGCGTATGGAAGACACGTGTATTGGTTACCAAGAGGTGATAAGAATTGATCGATGGAGCAAGATATTTTATCCAT